>JASTWQ010000473.1:0-144172 GCA_035220615.1 Leptothorax acervorum | reverse complement strand
TGGCGACATGCGTGTGTTAGTGCGTATATGTGATACCCGGCGGACATGTGTGTGTTCAGATCACGTATTTATATCATATGATTATGATGTAATGCGTAAATGATATCGATTCCTGCACTTACCAAACTACTTACATCACAGTGCTACATCACAGATAAAGAGACATTAATCCGGAATAGCCGCGTATACGCGGGCTAAATCCTTCAACAAGTACATGCGATTTGAGAAAGCGCATCGACAACAACAGCACGCAACAGCTGTTGCATCAGCAGTCATTTTTTTAGCTAGTATACATCATATATTATGGCCAAACATGTAAATCCTGCTCTACACACCTTTTTTGACAAAGTTATTGTGGCCTATATACATAGGTATATGTATATGTATATATTGAAATATATGTATAAGTACATATTAGCTTTAAGTAGGTTTAAGAATTAAAGATGAAATAGTCTGATGCGTGCTTATATACACATAATTTAATGTGCATTTAATTGTTAATTAGTTTGAGTTATATTTATTATGTATAGAATATTTCAAAACTTTAAAAATTATTCTATTTCTAAAATAAGGAATATGATTACTGCAACTTCTTATACATCAGAATTTTTCTGCCATTATTTTATATTAATTGTTAAATTAGCCATTACATGAAGTATCCAGAGATCTACCGCGCGCAGCAGCACAATATTTGGATAATCCAATTTCCATTCATGAATTCGAATGAAATGTTGTATGGAAACATTAGTTGTCATGTAGAATGACGTAAACAAAATGATTGATAAAGTTCATGAGTCGTTTAGTCATTTGTATATAGTATGTCATATTTTGACACGATTAAAGAGATATACCAGCATCCCTTTTTCAGTTAAAAATTCCTTGATAAGTGATATTAATTTTTTTATAAACCGATAGAAAATTAGATTTTTATCATTTTTAATTAGAAACAAATTAATAAAGAAAGTCGAAAAAACATCAAACAAATTTTTAACGATGTAATAATATAATCGATAGGAAGAAGAGTCAGTTATCAGAAATTTATTATTATTATCATAACTATGTATTTTTAAATATATTATAAATAAAATTGTGAGTTACTAAGCAAAAAAGTTATCGTAATTTGAAAAACAAAAACACTGTCTCTTTATTGTTCTAGAGATGCAGGACAAATCGTGATTTTACCTTCGTTCCTCGCGAAAATAGAACGCAAGTAATCACACCACGCGACATCGAGTAAGTATCAACTTGTGTGTTGGACGAGTATGCGTCAGTTCGCTTTGTTGGTGCAAAAACTGCTAACCACCGTTCCGACTCGTTTCTCGCACCTTTCTCGCACCTGCAATCAATCTTACACCACTTTCTCGTGGGATTCCTACCCACGTCGCCAGAGAGTTAAGGATGACCTTTGCCTCCAACGTTATACTCATCTTGAAGCTCACTACGCATATTGCGCGTGTTATGTTGAAATGCTAACGCAGTTTAATTTTATTTTTCAAATGGATACGATCGATTAATAACGTAACGCAAAGTTGTTAAAATAAATATTACCTCGCGCGCAAGACGGAAGTGTTAAATAAACATGCATGAAAGTGTTATTTCTGAAACTTTGCTATTTTTAGCATATTTTCAAAAATATTTTTATAAATATTATATATATTTATCATGTAGTGATGTTAACAAAAAATTCGCAAAATATTTAAATTACTATCTCTATTATTATTTACTGATTATTTCTAAAGAATATATTTCTACTTGTGCCAATATATAATATAATAATAATAAATATAAAATCAATAAGGATTAAAGATTAGCCAATCAGCGTAATTAAAGTTGTCGTGTGCACTTTATGCGTGAAACGATTTTAAAATAAATGGGCTTAATAATAATACTTAATAGCAGTTTAACAAGTAACAATTAAAATAAAAGCCGAATTATGGATTATAAATTACTAAAAACATCTTTCAAGAGCGAACATGTTTAATAGACTTTATTTATAAATGAACAACACGTTTTGTAAAGCTTATCACAAATAAATGAATTATTATTGAAAAACTGTTAAAATATTCTTTTATACACGAGACAGTTCAACGCAGTCTAATAGTTATAACTGTCAATTTTAATGCTTTCACGCTATTATTTGTAATAGATGTCATGGATTTAAGCAAAATAGATATAGCATATGGTCCAAATAGATATTATAGCACAGGAGATTATGTGCAGGTTAATGAAAATATTATCGTATATTATGTAATTATGTTGCAATCCAACCTAACATTATAATTAGGTAATGCTAATTTTATAAATAGCTTTATTGATACATTGTATTGCATGGCGTTTAACAGCCACAACCTAAGTTACTCAACACTACGAATGATAAATTAGATTATTTTTGGTAAACACACACACAGTATATACACAAATGTTGGATATGCTATATATCAGGTACATCGGGATAATGGGCATTACGTTGCAAACAGCTATTGTAGAAGCCAACAATAATACAGTAACAGCCGTGGCTAATACTAGTATTAATCTTTAATACTGTAGTAAGGGTTTATAAATGACATTGAGTGGCAAATTCTCGGATGTAGCAAAGTGGATGCGATCTCTGAGGAAATGGATCTAACATACGGTATAAGAGTTTAGCTCCTAACATACGGAGCACGCTCGTGCTACTGCACTTACGTTTATATAGCTTTAAATGAGAATAATTTGTATCGTTCCATATCTTTTTCAACATTTACATTTTAAATAATAATTTTAAATTATTCGTAATTAACCTTGCAAATTGATTATCAAAAAATTGTAATAAAAAAATACAGGTATATACCTATCTTCACATATATGACATCAAAAGATAAGTTAATTCCTACTAAACTTGAAAACTTGATTTTACATATAAAGGCAATAAATCGCCTTAAAGAGTTCGATTAAAGTGACGCGAGCGAGCGAAGAAACTTTAGCATGACCGCAAGGAGAGAAGAGAAACGCGTGGGAATAAGTTAGGAATGTTGTGAACTATATCTCAGAAAGGTTTAAGCTTTCCGACACTTTGAGGGCGAAGGAAATGTCGTTTCCGAGACCATCGCTTTTTGATCGGAAAGCTTCCACTCTGTGATTGAACGATCGAGGTTGCTATCACTCGTTTTGTTTCGCGACGATAGAGGGCTGATTTCAAACGAGATCCGTGATAAGGCATATGCGTAGTGCCGTCGGAAACTGAAACTCACCAGTCGGAAACCAGCTATCATTGTAACCGCAGAGATTACGTATGTACCTCTAAGGTTACGTGATAGCTGCCTAGCTCAATCAGGAATAGATAATGATCATCCCTTTAGAAGCGTTTATAGCGTTATATTGATTGTTATCTAATAATAAGGCTTCTCAGTCCTTGCATGTAAGAACAGCTAAATTTAACAATCATATGTATAATCATACTTTTTATTTTCTTACAAAATTTAATTGAATGATAAATCTCTTTTTACAATAAATAAATTGTATAAAATTAAAAACTGCAATAAAAGAGTCAATTATATAATCCTATTCGATTTTTTTAAATCCAGGAACTATTTGAAATTCCCATATGTATGTACAAGCACTTTAATGGAATTCGAACTAAAATCCATGTATAAAATAAAGCTGGAATGCAAAGCTAAATTGTTAAGATAAATTGTCTGTGTTACAAAATTCATTGCCAGTGCTGAAAATTTATACGAGTAACATACGTTACATACTATAAGTTTTCACTTTTCAGCACTAGCAGTGAATTTTGGAACTTTATTAATTTTAACTTCATGAAGCTTTCTCATAATATCGATAGCAAAAATAAATCGATAGCGTATGAATTCAATATTTAGTTTCATTTCTCATCTTTGCCAAATTTTTTTGTTATAACAGTATGGTAAAATTCGTAGCTCATTCGCCATTTGATATATTCCATAGGGCAAAAAGAAAAACATTCAAGAATTATTCAAATTCACATATTATTACGTAAAATTATTATTTGCATAATAGCACCGTCTTTACATTTGTTGCATAATTAAATAAAATGTAGCAATAATAATTATTTTTTTCAGTATAGCCAAATTTGACAAATCGGATAATTATACTTCAAGAGCTTTAAGGTTACGATTAAAACCTAAGGGTGGTGATTTCGACAATAAAACTATAAATACCCTAGAAGTACAAAGAAAGGAAGACTCTTACAAGAGTAAATTAAAGGTTATTCCGTTTGCTGTGTAATCTGTTCGTAGTTTTATTTCTAATATATCACTTTGTTGTAACTCCAAAGCTCTTTAATAACGATAGACTTTAAAACCGTGAAAGCTCTCGCGATAAGTACAGGGCTATCAGAGTTTAAAATCTTGTGAAAACAATTTATTGCATTCAATTTTTAATTGATTTATTATTTTCCGTTTAACGCACTTGTTGTAAAGTTGTAATATTAAAATATATTATCGATGTTAGTTTTTATTGCCGTTGAAATTTATAACTTTAATGACGGACTTTCGCGCTAAAAACGTGTTCGTCTTCGAAGGAAATCTTCTGACGAAGGCAAACACGTTCTATCATGATAAGACAAGTTTATAACGAGTGAAGAAATATTTAAATTCTCTGTTCTTGATATATTTCGTATCATGTACATATTCCATATTTTACAAATATTAAAACTTTTTAATATTGTAGACAAATAATTCAAAAGAATTTCAATCTATTGCATTAACCCTTAAATACGCAGTTTCTCGTAGCATTTTGAGTAGGTATACTTTAAATAATTAATGACTACTTAAGGAATCCTAAAAAAATATTTAAAAAATTTTTATTTAGATACAAATTTAAAACTTTTAAAACTTTTGAACCCTTTAAACTCTTTGAACGATTTTAACCTTTTTTGGACTATTTTTGTGATGATGTGAGAGCAGCAAAAAGATGTACAAAACCGCGCGTTTTTAATTCAACCTAAGGGGCAGTACCTACATCGGAAAGTCGCTTTGCATATATGCAAATCTACGCACTTTAAAATAAATTAATTTATATTAAAATAATATACTTCTCATTTATATTCTATTGTATTATTCAATATTTGAGCCATTTGAGAAATATTCGATATATGTGACGCAAATCCAGCATACAGCAGGATATTATTATTTATTTTTATGATGAACAAAGAAAAAGGAAGAGCTCACTGTTGCAAAGAACGAATTTTATACAGTTTCTGGGTAATGGCTCACCGTCGCGTGGAAGTGCGTTGCAACGGGCTTTTAACGACAGCTGAGCAATTGAAAGGCTGCCGAGAAACTCAATAAATAGAATTCCTACGACACACACTGTCGTCGTGCTGCGATTTCTACGAAATGTCAGCGCACTCCTGCGTACAATGAGAGGCTTTTAAACTTTCGGGTTCAATGACGCTCAGAACGCTTTCCAAAACTTTGAAGATGAAAAAAATTTACGTGGGCCGTTTGAGAGAGCTTGCCATAATGAAAACTAAACAAACCTTTCTTAGCTTGTATATTTCGGTAATCGCGTTATTACGTAAGAGAGATCTGGGAGCAGAGAAAAGGTCCTACGGTATAAAATATTTCCTTAACAGCCAATTAACGTGATGAAAAATGGAGAACTGTACACGGGGCATCCTAATTTTAACAGATATCCTTCAAAGAATTAATTTTTATTATTCCTAATTCGATAAAAGCTTTTAATTTTCGGTATCAGAGAGAATCAAAAGGTTTTAAATAAAATTTATTTCTGCCAGAATAAACTAAACATGTGATTTTGCAAGTTGCTTAGATTGATTTAATTACAATTCTTTAATTTTTAAGATTACCATAAATAAATTTAATCATAAAAATGACTTTTCATAGATCATGTAATTAAAAATACGTTCCGTTATAGATTAGAAACGCTTCATACAATAAAGTTAAAAAAATAAAACTATTTGTATATATACATATATGTATTCTGTGTTTTATAATCTACGATGTGCAATAAACAGTTTAGAACGAGTGAATACTGGAGAAATGTGCTTCGTAATCAATGGCTGTTAGTGTTCCAAGGAATTGTAATAGTGATCGTAATTCTCACTATGGGAACGTGGATTGGACACGAGTGTATAAAAGAAGACATCGTTGAGGACGGTCCTGTGGCACTGTGGCATTCGGTTATTGAACGACTACGAGAAACCATCATCGACATAGGAACGGAATTGCGGTTAAAATTACAATTATTCTGAAATTTAAATATAATATTCTTATTTTTTATTTAAATGGAAATTTATAAATTATTCTATTCTATCTATCAAGGAATCACACTTTTTGAGATAATAAATAAATTAGTATAACTCACAATTAGTATAACTTGAAATTGAATTAAGTCTTATATCGTTACAGACCGTGTTATCGTACTGAAATGGATACTCAACAAAAGAGAAAAGCGAGCATTCTAAAGCGAAGACGTGTTTTTATGAATGGATAACTGGAGTTTTTTTGTAAAAATAAAGAAAGTTAAATAAATGTATTTATCCTTGCATAAAGGTTTATTATAACAAAATATCAAAAAGGATTTTAGATAGTTAAAAAACTATGAATGTATAATATTAACAAATGCTATACTTTTGTGAAATCATTAACGACAGTTTTATTACAATAATTTAATCACACGATGACATATACGTATATTATTGAAAATTTAAATGCCATTCACAAAATATTAATTAAATTAATAATTAGATAATTAGATTATCGTTTTCTTTTTTCCGTTTTGTCATCCTCGTGTTCTTCACAAAAGTAATTATTACAATAATAGAGCCACATCGTCGTTGAGAGAAATAAACCAATGGGTATAACTAAAAACCAACGATACTGCCTGCAACGAGCCATCGTGCCATTTGAAATCCTATAATCCAATATATTGATAAAACATTATTTATAAAGAGAGCTTTTAAATGTAACTAAATATATAATTTATATGTAATTGATATGTATTAATAACGGATATCAAAAATGTGTCCTTGCGGAATTAAAAAAGCAGAACCTAATTAAGCAATATCTACGATCAACTCGACTGAATCGGCTCTAATTATATGGACTATACATTGCGTTTTACATATTTTTCCTCAGACTTTTCAGCCAGTTGTAAAACTATATTATCTGTTTGAAACGTATAAAAAAACAAATTTATACAATACTGTTCATCTACTCGTATCTCAAATTATAAATTTCCAGCGTCGAGTATTTCCAATTAGAAAAAACCAAGCCAATTAGCAGATGCCAAGAAACGATACGGCATGTTTCAATTAACAATATATATAATATTTATGTAATTTTAATTTAAAAAACTATAACGGAAAACACAATTATAAAATAAAACGTATAAATATAATATAATATTATATAAAATATATTATATACAATATAATATATATAAAATATAATATAAATAATTAATATGTTATCCCATAAAAATAGAAATCTATAAACTTACTTCTCGTTTAATTATTCAAACTCTTATCAATTTAATATGTCTTGGTTAATGTATGCGAGCATATTCGAAAGCATAATAAAGCATTACCATTCCTGCACATACTTTAATAATGTCGTCGCCCATAATAATATATAATCTCAAAAACCGCTCAATACTACACATTAGTAAATTAATTACAAGTATCCAAAATTTTATGTTGAATCTAGATAACACTAGTATTTAGGTTATTCTTTGTTTTTTGTTTTACAACTTTTCTTATACGTATACACATGGAAATCCAAATATATCTACATCAACAAAAATAAATCGTTTGTCAGCTAAATAAAACTAAATCAACTATCCGTTAAATTGGATTAATATTTTTAGAGACACGTTGCGAAAACGCTTCATCAAACTTCTACAATATATTTATTGCGCAAAACGTAAACTAACAAAAACGATTAATAAATGCTAGATAGAAGATGAAATATCATGAGAATGTAACGGTCGAATGTTAATGGAAATTAGTAACTTGGCATCACTTCTAACATTATATAAAGCGTGAGGTATAGCCGACAGAACTGACGTTTATTTCCATTCGTGTGTTACTTATTTATTACTTCACATTACTTCTGCTAACCAGAAAAATTGTATAAAAGAGAAAACTAGAAACTGGCGTTATTAAAACAAGCGGTGCATGCTAATGCATATAACGTACAAATAAAAATTGCTACGCTGCATTCTGCTTGTCTATGTTGCCTTCTTAGCCAGTAAAAATGTACCCAACATTTCTCTGGCAGCGCTCCGCCCTAACAAGAGAGAAATTCATAATTGTCGGGAGAAAAAAATTGCATTATCGGATTAACATTAGCGTAACTCCATTCTTGGAATTATTTGGATTCAGAAATGTCGCTATTACGCAATTATTACTCTCCGAGTGGACGGAGATTTAAAAAAGAGAGGGACATATTTTGCCATATATTTTCATTTTTTTGTTTGTTAAAAGATTATAGAAATAATTACCTACTTATTTTTAAAGCAAGATGTTATTGCCAAGATAATAAAGAATTTGTTGTATACAGATTGTTCTAAAAAAAAAAAAACATGTTAATTGGGATTCAAAATGTATAGAAATTCCAAGAGAAAATATAATTTTACTATTTTTTTCTATTTTCTATGCTTGTCATAAAAGTCAAATACACATTTAGCTGAAATCAAATTAATAAAAATATCACTTTTATCATCTTATCATCTTTTTTTCTTTTATCATCTTTTTATATAATTTTTTTATATTTACATATACCACGTGTTACACATAAACTTTCAAGATTTAAATTTACGTTTGCATTTAGGTCAGATTCTTGATCTATTTATTATGAATATTGCTATCATCTTGCACCACGCAGAACATCTCGAAATCTTGTAAATTTATATGGTTTATGTGGATTTATATTAAATTGTGGGAAAACATCGATCATATCTCTGTGACCATATTCACGATTGAACCGTACGATATCGAAAATATCTGAAAATATCGAATTTATCGAAAACCCTTCAAACAGCTTAGCCACACGTTGCCGCAGACTCACGGGGTTTTGCGTGCGTCCAACATCAGCACTGACATGTCGATAAACAAGGTGCATCCAAATCACGATGCGAAGAAACGTGATTCATCGCTCGCCGCCTCATCCGTGAGATTTATAAATGTACGTCTCTGTATCGAGGTTACATTCCGATTCACACGTGGCATACTTAAACATAAATAATGTCGACAAATGGGAAATTAGATTATCCCGATGGTAACGACGATCGGGAGGACATCCACTGGTTTGAAAATTATGAGAAGCAAAGCAAGACCAAACATCTTGAGAGGCTGAAGAACAAAGATATACTGAATTACATTAAGGACGTTGAACAAAATTGTCGCTTCGAGGTGAGCAGCGGCGACGAGGATTATGCCGGCACAAAGAAGTCCAGCAACTGCAGCGTAAGGTGTTCAGGTACAAGATTTAGATCATTAAAAAAAATCAAATCTAGAGTAACGTCGAAAAAAAATAAAAATATAGCTTTGAAAAGGGAGAGAAAACTGTCTTCCAGTCATAACGCCAAGGACGCTTGCCATTATTGCTGTTCAGCGCGAAAATCTTATTTTCGTGACAATTCTGATCTTATCGTTCGAGAAAATTCTAGGAGAGACCTAAATACTTCCAATAAATCTATTTATCAACATCCGAATGTATCAAGAAATTCTTACAAGTATCGTGAATCATCACCGACACTCCACGCTTGGTATTCCAGAAAGAACCACAAAACATGGCCTGCAGTTGCAGAAATAGCCAGCCTCGAAGTTGCCGAAGACTGGTCTGAAAATGTCATTCGCGATTCCAGAATTAGCAGATCGAAAATCACCGATAGAAAACGTGCAAACGTTCACACATTCAAATCATTGCGCAGAAATAAATTTGACGAGTCATGTAACATAAATATTTGCCCAAGTATTGCACCTAATAAGAAGACGACAGAAAGAACTCTTCGTTATTATAACCGCAAACATAAAGGAGAAACACGGATGAGGAAATTAAATGAAGAAAGTGGCATCAGCAACTTTGAGAATCAACAGCCACTTAATCAAATTTATTCCAGTCGAGATGCAGTGTTCCTTTATCAGGCTCCATTGCAGAACGGTGGCTACAAAGGACGTTATACTTCTGGGTATCGTTATCCTGTAAGGAGATCCGGACGACCGACTTCTTGGGGTTTAAGTTCGCGATCCAACAGGTTGACGGCCTCAGCGCGACTGCCCGAAACGAGCTTGTTATTGCAAGGGCAAACTTCGCAATGGGAGAATGAAGGACCTCCGTTGAAAGCATCCAGCTCCATTACGGGAGCATCAATCAATAGGAGTTACCGGCGAGAGACAAACCGCAAGAATAACACAAATCAACGGCGACGAAGGCTGGATATTTTAGGGAACCAAGAATCGTCGTGTTATCGCAGATCCGGCCTCTTAAGGGAGTCCGGGAAGCTGTACAAAGTGGTACCCACCCAAGATAAGCAATGTCCCGGCTGCTGTTGCGAGGACGCCGAGCGAGACGAGACAGCGGACTGCTCGAGATATTGCCGTTGCCCAGAAAACGCGAACGATCTCATTCGGCTGCAACGCGAGAGCACGCGTCGGCCAGTTCCGATGAGCAAACGAGTCAATCACACAGCAGCAACACTTTGCAAAACATTGCCCAAATCGATACAGTCACGAGATAACGACGAAGGGGAATCTGAGATCAATTTATCGATGGAAGAAGATTCGCAGGATGAGGATGCGGTGTGTGATAATTATGCATTCGACGTACTTGATGATGTAAGGACGAATAACTACGACGACGCGATCGACTCAAGAGATTTAAAGCCGCGCGCGTCATCTCTAGACGATCGGGCGCGCCATGGCTCGAGCGAAGTGGCTCGGGAATATAAGAGATTGAGCAACGATTTAAAGAGCAGCCGGAGAGAAGCAATGGGAACGCGGACGGCGTTACGAAAGAAGATCACCGCGAGATATTCTGCGGATAAGGAATTCTCTTACGCGACAAGAACTCCTGAAAAACCCGTGTCGAGGGATTCTTCTGCACGATTAAGATACGACGCAGCAGAATCCACATGCGAATGCAAGGAGCCCTTCCACGATCCTCCAGCGGCGTGTTCAACCGGTTCTTGCACCTGCATCGGGAATTGCGAGAATGCGGAAAGAAACAACGGCGATTCATCGCGAAGGATATCCGATACGTTCTACTGCTGCTGTTGCTGCTCCTGCTCGTCATCCACTTCTCACGACGAAAAGGATCCGGTAAAGAAACTCGAGTCCTTCTGCGAGAGGGTGAAGGCGGTGAATCAAGATATATTTCACAAGCCATTGAAATCCACTTGTCGCAACACAACGAGAACCAATGCGCAGGAATACGCTCACGGCGACGAGCAAAATCAATCCGAGTTCAGCGCTCAGAGGGCCGTCCGAGAAGCCAGATCTATCGAGAGAGAATGGTTAACGGATCCCGCTCGCCTGAGGCTTGAAAAACCGAAGCGCAGACACGACGGAGAGAACATGGAGAAGATTCTTATTTATCCGCCGCGAGGGGAACGCGGACCGCCTTTGGCGCTCTACAAAAGATCGTCGAATATTAGCTGTCGCGTGAGGGGCGACGCCAATACGGGATTCCGCTATAACGTGACGTACGTGCAAAAATTCGTAAGCCCGACGTGGATGCCTAGCTTGTCGCAGGAAATCCTATCACTGGAAGCAGACAAAGAATGCGACTGTTCCGCCGATTATGGCTGAATCGGCGCTGGGCCCGATCGATTTCGTCCATTCGAAAATGAATTTGCTCGGGCTGCAGTCACATGGAGCAATTGCGTTAATGGAGGTAGGGACGCACTTTCGCGCCGTTCGTAAACCTCGTTTCACTCAAACAGTCTGGCAGTCGCATGCATGAATCGAATCGGTTGGCGTAAGAAAGCTCTACTTATGAGAGAAAATTGCATTTTAAAAAATAAATTAAATGCTTCTCGAAATTCTTTACTAAAATCTCGTTTACTAACAGATCTTTCGGTTCGCAAAAATTGTAAAATATAATCCAGGCAGAAAATATATTTTTCATTGTAATAAGTACTTCAGCATTATATAATCAGTAGAACATTTTATATAAATATTTGTGAGTTAAAAAGTACCATGTGGTATGTACTTATACACGAATTTTAATATAATTATATTATCCTAGATATAAAATTTTCAGTTCATCATTCTTTCAAGTAACACATAAATAAAATATTTAAATGTAGCAGTAATTTACATTTTCTTTATTTTAAGAAACAAAAAGGTTTATAAAAGTAATTAATTTAAAACGCAGCTGTTTTTTGTAGAGAGACTTTCTTCTATAATTTTACAAAGAATACAATAATATAAAATTTTATATATTATGGAAAATATTTATTCTAAAATGTATGTAAAACAATAAATATATATGTAAAAGTCTTTAGTCTTAGTTTGACTAAATAAAATAGACTGTTAAAAAACGTTTAATTAACAATTGTAAGATACTTTTGCGTAGAATCTCCCACACAAGTACTTACGCAACTTCTCCTCTCAAGTATGAAAAAATAGATTTTAATAGAGACCTACTATCTATATATATAATTGAAATATTGAGGTTATCTGATCTGGGGGGGGGAGGTCCTCTATCGAAGCCCTACCAGTGCGGCACGCAGACAGGGTCCATTGTGCCTCCCACCATAATCACCTCTACTCTCCTCCGAGCCCAGTTTTCCCCGTTGGGAGACTGTCCCCCCCGCGGGGGGGTTTCCCGAACAGGTCCTCTACCGAAGCCCTACCACGGAGCCCTTCCCCCGTTTGAGAGACCGTCCCCCCGCGGGGGGGTTTCCCGAAAAGGTCCTCTATCGAAGCCCTACCACGGAGCCCTTCCCCCGCTGAGAGTCCGTTTCTCCCGCGTGGGTGGGGGGGGGGCACCCGAAAGGTCCTCTATCGAAGCCCCACGGAGCCCTTCCCCCGCTGAGAGTCCACTTCTCCCGTATGGGGGGGCGCAGCTTCGGAATATACCATTACGGAAAAATTCCATGTTTACATGATCAAGTGGACTCGAACCCGGTTCCTCAGATTACGAGTCTGGCGCTCTACCACTAGCCACACTGCCGCCCTATCTATATATATAAAACGAAATAAAATTTGCTTGTGCAATACTACTAGAGGCAATGTATTATTTGTGAATAGCTCAGCAAGCAAATCAGACAGCTTTTTCAGCACGAATAAGAGACAATTAATCGAAATAAATGATTTTTCCTGTTAATTTATGCACTTTTGAAAATGGTACCTACATTATTCATTTTACCAAAAACATTAGATCATGAAGCCTTAAATTTCTCCATTTACTCTGATATATCGAGTATATGAATATTCAGTAAAACCGATAAGCATTTTCCTCTCTATAAAGTATGTTTTCAATAGAAAATACCTTTTCAATTTAAAAGAGATATTTATAGTTATACAGCTTATATCTAATAATTATATTTACTATTTAACAATTATTTTGTTTATTTATTCTATTAATAATTGCAGAATCTTCAGATTATGCAACACCAAGTGCAATTCTTAAAAGTCTCTTTTCCAATATTTATAAAGTCAAAAAGTATTGGTAAAATGCTTCTGGATAAACATTTTATTTTAGATAAATGATTTAGATGTTAAATATACATACTACAATATTATAATATTATAAATAAATTATATCTTTATAGAAATACATATATGATTATATTTAGCTAATTTTTGCATCACTCATTACGCTCCATATACATATATATTAATCAAGACATCAAAATTACCGCATGTGTTAAATATTAAAATAAAAAATGTCGTATATAATTACATGATAAGAATTTGTAAACGTATTTTATCAAAATTGTTATCTCTTACAATTTTGCTGATCCATGAAAAATAATAATAAATTTATTACAGATATCTAGTATATAGAATTTATATGCATATAAATTCTACTACATATTATACCTAATGTATATCGCGTATGTCATCTGTGCAGCTTAAGCGTTGACCATATACCGAATGAGTACACAGGTGTCTTCAGAAGGATCGACTTACAAGGACTTTAGCGTAAAGCAAATTCTCTAGAGACAAGTCTCAAGCCGCTACTACAGCTTTTTATATCTAACAGATTCTCAATTTTGGTAAGGCAGTCTGACGGTTTATCATGGAGAAACTTCTTCTCGAAAGTATTCAAAATAAGATAAGCGAAAAGAAAGATCCACTACCCGACTCTTAATTGAACATAATATGATTTTACGATCCGATTAGAATCTTTTTGAACTATTTTTTACGTCTTTAACATTATTCAAAATAGAGATTTAAAATGTTTTTAGACGATTTTATTTCAAAACTGGATTTCTTTGACCAATTCCATCGAGCGTGACTTACAACAACAATAGCGCAAGCCACTTTGAGCCACTTGTTTCCCGTCATCATTGGGACAAGCAAAAAAGGTTACACATATCGTTTGTCAGACGCGATTACTTCAGTGATACGTATTCTATTCTTTTTTCCTCGTCGTTCTTTCCGTCACGGTTCCGTGCGTAACAATGGTTTTGTAAAGAAACATCCAAGCGGGGCAAACGATAACTGGCGTAAAAAAAGTTAAGCCTCTAATGAGATCGCGCCGAACTTTTTCGTCTATAAACGGCCGATAAACGAATGAACGGCGCTTTTACGTGTACTCAATTTTCTGCCTTTTAAAGATAAACCGCAGCTAAATCTACATACAGATTCTCGTTGTGTTGTTACGTAATACGTAGAGATTATTTGTTTTTAGCAAATAGTCATATTTTAACAAAAACTTGAAGATTTCTGTTTATTGTTAAGATCTTGCAAAGATATTTAAGTGCAGCTGTATTTCACTTCTCAGATTTCCTTCAAAAAGAGTTGAGATGTATCTATTGCATTGTACATACAACTTATTTGATATAAAATAGTTTAATTGATTTATTAATAAATTAGAAATTTATTTTGAATGTGTTTTGTATGTTAGTAATTACTTTAACAAATTTAGTTATTGGCGTGATTGTATAAAGCGTGATGATCAATCAATCTTAGAGTGGTACACCGCGATAGACGACTTTAAATTCACGTCGCGATACAATAAATTAGATTCCCGGTAATATGTCCGTGTATTGCGTGCTACAATTGTCCCGACACTAGAGAAAAGGGTATACTACGATAAAATCGACAGTGACGGATACATTGTACACGGTGCACCCAGTATAAAAAAAGATCGATAGTTAGTGAAATCCTAAACCATTGCTTACGATCGAAATAATGTCTCGTTTTAAATTTCTCTAATAAAACGCAAAATACAATAAACTTTTTAGAGAAAAACTGATCATGTATTTAATTTTCAAATACATATTTCATTTTTACATTGATACCATACTTATATATACAGTAACTATATATTACTAATATATGGTTTTATATTTATTTAATATTTTGCTTCTCTGATATATGTGTATTTCAATAAATATTTTAGGAAAAAAATTATTGTACAAAAATAATTCTCTTGAAAAATTACAATTTTGCAATTGCGATATTGCTGTTGTTGCAGAAAAATGTCTTTGTGTTTTTGTTTATATCTTTAACGATAGAGCTAAAATGTATTTCAGTTTACGTTATTATTCCTTTCCACTGGAGTATATCTTAAGGAAAAATTTTCTTTTAATTATATATGCAGGTATACCTATAAATAAATAGAAAATGTCTTGTGCGATGGACGACAAAAAGACAGAAGATACCTATATGTGCGAGTTTTTTATACTATGAGAATATACCGACATATGTGTTTCAGATAGTATACACCAGATTTTCCTTACTGTTCCTTATCACAAATTAATTAATTTTTAATTTTTTTTTTACAAAAATTTGATTTATTATTACAATTACATCAATTCTTACTTTTTACCATTTATTATTACATAAATAAATATAAATAAATAAGTAAATCATTATTCAAGATTTACTTCTGATTTAAAAAGGAATAAAATTGTATTATTGTTTATATTTATACGTCTAAAACGTGATGGACAAAAACTCGAAAGTTTAGGGTTATTTATAAACTAGAAACAATTATTACTTTTTGTTCAGCTATAATTAATTTCAAGTTAAAGTAAAGAATTTATTCTTAAAAATGCACGAGTAATCTCGGACACCTTATATGTACACTGTGCCATATATGGTCTTCTTCATCGCAAGAGTCTGTTAGCACGCGGTTCGCGTTTTTTTGCGTTTTTAGCTTAAATGCGCTCTGCACTTCTCCCGTCGATAATAATTTGGCATTTTTGCACGAAATTTTTTGAACAAGTTTTTTCTTTCAAATTATATACACATAATACCTTTTCGCACAACGTCAATGTTTACATACACGTACAGAGGCCTGTTATTTCACTTCGTATGCTTCCATTTTGTTCCTGACTAATGTCAATTAAAGATTAACGTATAAATAAAAGGTTATTTATATCTTAACATTTCAACTTTAAGGAATAAGGATGAAAATCAATACTTGTTGCATTAATAAAATTCTCCTCATATGTTAATAAAAACGTACAACAATATGCAATTTAAGTATAAATTACTAAAAAAATAAATATGTACATTGCAAGATACATACATCTAAGACTGACAACGAATGGAGCAAGTAAAGATGTCTTTACAAAAAAATGGAAAAATATTCAACAAATAATAAATAAAAACGAGAAAAAAAACACAGATACGCTGATTCTAAAATGAAACGGCAGAGAACAGTACAATCGTACTGACTGGAAACTTGACAAATCGACCAACAATTGCAAGTAAATGCAACAGAAACGGAAGAGGAATTGCGGAAACTATGGACAAAAAACCTACGAACCTCTTCCGCAGTTACCCCGTAAAGTTCCTCCTCTTCAAAATACTTGTGTTCTACTGAATACTGTATCAAGATAAAACAATATTTCCCGAGAATTCTCAACTACTGTAGTTGCTTTAATATGATAAGTTGATTCCAAAGTTTGAAAGGAGAGAATTGAACAAATCTTATCTTTCAAAACAAATTATTACCAGATTTTTTATTTTTCTATATCTTAGATAATTGCCAACAGAATTTAAAACTATAACTAATATATCAATGCAAAATTTCTATTTAAATTATTTTCCTCTTAAAAATGCAGATTAATTGTTTTTATGTTACATATATACATGAAGTATATTGCTAAAATAATAGCTTGATTAAAAGAATCTAAAAATATAAGAACTCATACAGCAATTGAACTGACAAAAATACAACGCAATAGTATATAAATACACAGTTTCAATACTTTCAATGCAAAGTTTCAATACAATCATTTTTTCAGAAATTTTATTAACAAGCTTCAAACTTCAACATTGCATAAAATAAAAGTGTAATATTGAATAACGGATAACGTTAGGTAGCATTATGACATTTGCGCTCTGGCAATATATACATACATATATATAGATGTCTCTCTGCTATAAATGATTCATGCTCACAAGACTCTACGATTTCAAAGCACATATGATCACGTTATATCTTCTCGATCGAGCCATTTAAGTACTAAATATTTATTAACTCTGCTCTACGATCTATTCATAACCAAATAAACTGTCGCGTTCCTTTATTCTAATGTTTAAAAACGTTTCACAAACATTTTTTAAACATATATTGTTTTCTTGCATTTCTAGATAGCAGACATCTAAAGACGCCTTAATGACGTATTAAAACGTCTTTAGACGTTATTAATACGTCATTTGACGTTACTCTGCTACCTGAGTTATAAATTTTGCACTTCTGTTTGCATTCCGGATTTTAAGTATTAAAGGTACGTAAAGAAGAAACAAAAAAAGCAAATGATCCAAAAAATCCAAAAATTTATGGGCAGTATTCATAGTCGGGTCTTATTTTTAAGACCGTCTTAAGTACAATCTTAAGATGTCATGAACCAATCACAGAGCCGTATTAGCGTCTTAAGAAATTACTTAACACGGTCTTGAAATAAGAATCGACTATAAATACCGGCCTATCTCTTTTAAATTAATTAACTTCAAATTATGTGATTAATAATTATAATAACTTAATGTTGCGTAAACGGTTTTATACTTACTTATGATTAAATATTAATTCGTGTTTCTCATGATTATCATTCTTGCCTCAAAAATTAATTATAAGCCGAGTTATAAGCGTAAATCAATTACAGCGACTTGCGTAAAAAAATTAAAATGGAACGATAAAATAAAATTGGGAAAACACGAAGAATGTGGACAATATCAGATAACAAAGACATTACGATCTACCAAAAGGGGGTGCTCAAGATTAAGTGGATTTTCATATTTCCGCAAGGAGGGTTCGAATACGGTTTAATTTATAATGTGATCGCTGCTTTTTTAATGTTCTATCTTTCAAAATCAAATCTCTAAGGAGGATGTTGGGTTTTGCATTTGTTTAGAAATGAAATATTAGACCTATTTTTTTGGAAACATCAGGATCAAATCTATTACAAAATTTGAGTGCTATATGTATCATTAAACTTGTCTTTATTTATGTTATTTATTAAATAGGTTTAATCCTGTTTCCAAATAAATGCAAGATTTAATATCCTCCTTTTCTCATTCATATCCACCATAGAGTAACGTTTATAATTTATATTATTATATGTACAATTGGAAATATGTATCCTGCCCACACACTACACAGTGCGCACGTATTTCACACAAGAAAACTTCAAGAAGCGAAATTCTTTAATTTTTTACAAAATAGTGGTATTTGAGCAAATAACTATATAAGCTAGGCAGCAATAACATAGTTCTAGAATTATTTCAAAATAAATTATGTCAGATTTTAAATAAAATCTTTTAATTTTTTTTATTTTTAAGAGAAAGAGAGAATTTATAATAAATAATAGATTTTAAGAAATCCTTAAGTACGAATTAATTGTTTATATACGATGTACGAATTGCATATCGATTATTTTTTGTTGCATTCTTTCCGTAATTCTGACCGTAACAAAAAGATATAATTATAATATATAATCTACAAACGCATAAAATCGCTACGCATATGATATTTTCTTGCAGATATACGTTTGTAAAACTTTGATAATATCTTTTTTGGTAACATTCTTTTTGCTAACATCCTTTTTGGTAGAATATAATAATATTCTTTTTGACAATATCCTTTTTCACAAGTACTTTACCGAAATCACAAAGTATTGATTTATCTCGTAAAAAATATAAAAATTTTTATAAATACGTTAGTATGATAAAACGCCGACTCAGTGCCACGGAAAGAAAGATTTATCCAGAATTCGCAAATTTGCGTAACTGGATCAATAATGATGATTAATAGACCAATTCTATCTTGCTGCGCGATTTAAATATAATTTTTATGGCATAAAAATTTTCCAAGACTAACTGGTGATAATAAATCAAATTACTTTAATTACTATGCTCTATTATTCTTCATCTAATGTTCAATTAAGCTAATACGTAAAGGTCTGACATCTCTTACTTCCTTATCCTAAATTTATCATAATATTGGTAACAAATATTGCCGATGGCTTTTAAAAATGATCCCTAATAATAATTAGATTAAATTAATAAGCAATCCATTGAATATACAATATCACACAGAAGTTCCAGTTTCAAGATTATTTTTACGGATACTGATTAAAATCCCACTCTCCTTTATTTCTTCTTTTCATCTCCAGGATAGTATTTCACTTCAACTACCTTTCGGGCGCGAAGGTGCTCGTGGGGCTTTTAAGGTAGCGATAAAAAAATCATTAAACGTTGGAAACGTTACTCCTCCGCAACATTTTATACCGAACAATTGCACGTTTACGTAATGAAAACGCTTCGAGGGGCACTGATTTTAGAATATTTGATAGAAATGATAAATAATTTAAACCAAAAATCCGCGCGCGTGAACCTATAACAAAAAAAATATAACAAATAAAAAGCATTTTAATCGATCGTTTAGTATAACCAAGAGTGAAAGCATTGTAATGTTCTTTTATTTTAGCCAAAGAAAAATACTCTTGGATAATGACCACACTTTTTTATTAAGAATGCAAAAATAATATGAAACGTGTCTGAGAGAAGACAAATTAAAGCGCAAGAAAATCAGTGGATTGTACTATTCTTCCAATTATTCAAAGAGATGATAGACTTATTTTTCTTTTCCAGTTATTACGAAATAGCGAGAAACGCTTTAAAAGAAGTTTAGAAAAATGGCCTGTAAGATAACTCTCTCAACGATACTCCAACTACAACGATACTACAACGAGCTACTTCTACCCTTTAAGTTTTCTTTCTATCTCCGGCGTTAAAATAGCTACGTGTTGCGCTGGATCAATTCAAAAATAAACGGTGCAATATGTAAAAAGAAATATTAAATATAAGTTATTTTTTTATTTTATTCCTCCTAAATTTGTATCTTTCTATAGTTATGTTTGTCTCGGAAATAAAATATGTGTCCATTCTTCCGGCCAAATCATATATAAAAAAATATAAATGGATTTCTTGTAAAGGGCAATGAGCGGTATTCTGCTTAACATGAAATGCATTGACCCTTCCCTCCCTAACTCCGTGACGACACATATCGGATATGCGGACGTCATTATATTACAGTATGCCAGAACGCCTTTCATGCGTCATTCTATGAAACCACCCTTTGCTTATTACAAGTTATAAAAAATTAATTCTCAATGAATTGTAAAAGCATGATACACCTTTGTACTGAATTTTCCACGCGATATAGTTGCGCTCAAATCGAATAAAAGTGCAGTTATATATTTTTAGTGGAACGTTTAATCTATTTATGCAGAGACGTTATCTATAGGCTATTCCTATTTATATATAAGATGTATCGTGAGATACGTAGCTCAATGATTATTCCAAACACGAAAGAGAGGCGGCAAGTGAAGTAATTTTAAGTATAATATTTTCATACAAATTTCTATGATCATCCTCAGTTATCGACTAGAAAATGTGTTACTAGCTAGATTTAATTAATATGCATGATAAGTGTTGCTAATTTTTTTATAAACTTATTTGCAAAACTAACAAACTTTTTTTATAAATTCTGCACGATATGTGAAGTTTTCCCGTTATTTACTATTTTTATTAAATAATTAATTATTATCTTTTTGTAGAATAAATTTATGTTAAGATTAGAATGAGCAAGCACATCAACTAACACTGATGCAAAGATATTTACAGATTTACTGCAAATTGAATCGCCATTTCGTTAGCCGTTAATGAATGACCACTCGGTAAATGGTATAGCGACACTCCAAACCGACCGCGATTTAATCCTCTTTCCCGGCATATATCGAAAGACTCGAAACGCTCGTCAATTTTACAGGAAAGTGTATACTCCGCGCGTGTACGATTATCTCTAATGGATTTTAGAATAAACAATTTTAATGGAGAACAGCGTAAGAAAAACAGACGAGATGCGCGCACGTACGTCTCGAGAGGAAATTTTTTACTTTACCTGTGGGGTTTGGTAACGAAACATGCGTAACGACGATAATTGCCATCAAACGACATTAGTTTGATAGCAAGCGTCGTTAATCACTTTAGCCAACCCCTTATATCCGTCAGCCATCGAGGATTCATTAAGAGACATTTGTCGCGGGCGCCCGCGGAAAGCGTGCGTGCGCAACTGCAAGCTCGATATAGTCGTCCATAACCGTCTGATTCTAATTTGCCGGCTCGTGCAATTTCACGGCTCGAGATTAAATTGTGACGTTAGATTCACCACTGCGGAAAACTGATCGCCGGCGATGTAAAACAGAGCAAAGTAACAAATGTCCGGAAAGCAGATGATGTATCTATAAAAACACGGTCCGAGAACGTGATACGATATAAAAATAAAAAAGAAGAGGAACATGTTTCTCCCCGAACGTGCGGAAAACGCACGTGCGAGTAGCTCTCGTCGTTACATGAAACTATAACGTGTGTCATAAAATGCATTGTAACTTCCCGCATTGGAAGAATAACATCGAACACGGTAAATACGCGATTGGAAGATGGATCAGATCAATATCAAGCAACTCTGTCCAAGGTTGGACATGAAAATGATTGTCTGACAAAAATAATTGACTTCCATTCGCTTTAACATAGGTTAAAGAGAATTAAAAGCGAGCAGCGAGATTTCAAAGTATATTAATCTTCAAATTTCATTCTTTTGTTACTTGCAGATTCATCTTGTTAGGATTTTTAATTCCAGAGACCGCGCGTTCACATTCACTTCACTTTACTTAACAATTGAATGTAACAAGATTTTGGGCTATAACACACAAAATGCATAGCGTAGCATAAGCATAGCATAAGACCGCCAAACCAATGAGCATCCAGCATAAAGTTGCCATATTAATTTACATAAGATGCTCATTGGTCCAGCGGTCTTATGCTATGCTTATGCTACGCTGTGCATTTTGTGTGCAATGATCTTTTCAGTCAGAAATAACGTTGTATGAGCTTTTCATTAGACAAGCAAGATACCTAGAGATACGAGTCATAAATACGGATTTATTTTTTACTGTATTTGAAATAATTATATAATCATCTAACAAGTAATTTGTATATCAAACAAATAAAATTAAATCTTTATAAATTAAACATTTAATATTATTTAGCTATAACTCTGTTACTATCAATTTAGCATCAAGTATCAAAGATGTGCAGTAAAGTGAAATCAAGTTTTTTTTGCAACAACTTGTAATTGATGTATTTGCTTTAATCGTACTGGCTCTCGTAGTTGTAAAAGAGTTTGAGCGCACATATGTGTGTGTGATCAAAGAAGATATTTCTTTGAAGTCAGCTTTTTATAAGTTTTAAGAGGATTACTCTCTCAATCCTCGAGTTTAAGTCACTAATTAGTGAAAATTTTCCTACGAAATTTTTATGAATAATGATATCTATATTTCCTCGAGACTGCAAATAAAGACAGAAACAATAAGTATAACTCACTGTCATTTGTAAAAATCTGCGCGAGCAAGACTCATGATGTTATCTAACAATGGGATAAGTTTACGCCACTGTTTTGAGCTAATTAGCATTGTAATCATTCATCCGTCTATTGTGAGTTAACATTAAATCTTTTTTAAGATCAACATAAGTTAAAGAAAACTCCAACTTGCTACTAAAAATATTAAAGCGCTTAACTTATACTTTTGAGTTACTTGCAAATCTTTTAAGTATAGCTAGCTCCATTCATAAAATTCACGAAAATAAAAGGTACATATTGTGTGCTTTGTTCTTACCTTTTTCATCTAATTGTAAGGCTTTTTCAACGTTCCGTTGACAAAACGTTGGAAAGAGAAAAGCTTCGCTGACGGATAGAGAGCTTGCTGAACGTATATAAGCTTTTAGAAAAAGACAGCGGTACAGAATGTTGTGCCTTTTCATTCAACAATGCCCTATAGAGGAAATACGAATATGATGCAGAAAGGTGTGAAAAATCCCAGTTACATCCATAGAGTCGAGCGTCCAACGTGCAATAGAAGCACGTGATAAAAAGTAATTTCTATTCACAATTTTAACAAATTATATTTGCAAAAACAATATATTTATTACACGTACGTAGTGTTAACAATTGTTAGGATTAATAATCCAAGAAAATATTATTTTTCCATTCAACACAAAATGAGAATTTAACACCCCTTCAGCTAGCACCGACACACCGAGTGCTTTGTAGCGATTTAAATAACGAAAAAAAAAACGTAACGGCATAATAATATTAATGACGTAATAAAGCATTATATGCATTTATCATAATTTTCTACTTAAAATGCCGCGCACAAATGATTGAACATTAATTGATACCCGAGCGTTTACACGACTGAGTTATCGAGCCTTTAAAATTGAATATTCTCCAATTCCAATGTAAAACAACTTCGTGCATCACGTTATTGACATATTAGGAAACGCTATAGTATATGTTCTACGTCGAAAGCAAAACAATTTAAATGCACTCATTAATATTAAAACCGTAAAAGATTATTTATCGATTATGAAAGTGCACGATATATTTATAGCCGAAATAATTTCTTTATAAATTATAATTATTCATACATAAAAAGATACACATTAATAATATCGAGGTGTCTTAGCGAGCAAGACCTAATTATTCGATATATTAATCTTTCGATTTAATAAGAACATTTATTAAAAGCCAAAACATTGGTTAAAACATTGCTTTACTTGTGCATTTAATAATTTATTTGCACTTATTATTGTTTCGAGATTTGCTATCTTTTTATTAGTTTAGTACAGTTAATTATATTGCAAAGAAGAATTTTGTTATCTTATATAAAATTATAATAATTTCAGTAACCTTCAATAGCGTTCGAAAATAAAAAAATTCCGTAATCTTAAATAGTATTTAAGAATTATTATTAATAGTTATTTCTATTCTTAGCCAGTTATTCTGAAGCTATTCATTCAGAGATTCGACGCACACGTCGCATACGTGTAATTAGTGGTATAGTCAGAATTTAACGACGCGCAAGATAAGCGGCGCGAAGCGCTCTACTCTGTAATTACGAGTGCCTTACGTGGTAATCATAAGGGCAGGACCGGCACCGTTATAACATTATACATTGCCATATGCACCGTTTTACACCTTCGCTCGCATTAAGCAACCCTGAAAGAGCATACGAGCAGCTTTCAAGAGTATCTGCTAAATGTCAGAACGCGACATTGCCATCCTAATACAAATTTCACGACTATTGGCCGACTTAATTATAGTTATTGGGTCAAAAGCACACCGTCAAAGTACAAGATACAAAAGTATACGATACAACTGTAACTCTTCGCCACCCTATGTTTAGTGCTGATTAGAACCGACGTTAGGGGCGTGCGAGCGGTGCGTCGCACGCAGCCCCGCGGTTTAACCGGCCCGGCCGGACAAATTCGCTATATTTTTAATAAGCTAATTGCTAATACATATTACATGCGCCTCTATCCGACAGCAAATCGGAACGTACAAGCTTATCGTGAAACGCATATATACAGTCTTAGGTTTACAAATCTCGCCTAATGGGTCTGTGCAGACAAAAGTGGGTTTTTTAGTATAATTTCAAAATTAAAATTAATTAAGAATTATCTTTGTTCTTACATATCGCAAAAAAAACTGTCAGGCATAGCAATAATGTCGATACAAAAGTGACATATCTCATGAGACTGATTTCAGTAGTGTATAAATTTATGCCTTTGTAGCAGCAAAAGCAAGAAAAGTACATTTTTAAATTTACTGTATTATATCTTTAAAAATGCCGAAGAAAAAAAGTTAAGTTTTTGTTATTTTTTATACAATATATATAATATAATGTTTCTCTTTATAAGATATAATGTAGGGTTTTTTGTTTTTAATAAGAAATAGATATGTATAAAATAGGTTTTAATGAGAATATAATATAAAAGTTTTAAACAGAGCTTTTTAATTTGCATTCGCTCAATTTAGATTAATTTAGAACCGTTCTGGTAACGATCGTCGTAAAGACTTCTGTCGTTCCAACGGTGTGTTTTCTTTCAAAATTTCCGCGCACACCGATTATGTATATTTTTCTTAGTCCTGAAAGTAGGCATCAGAGACCGTAATGTTTCAATACAACGAGGCGGTATTGTCTGCAGCTTTTTTCTCGCGGAGAAACATTCCTACCGTGAGATTATAGTCAACTAGGTATATGTCAGTCTTGATTTAAACGTATAACGTGCGGCAGAGTTATTCGACCATGGAGCTATTTGTTATATCAAAATCTGATTTATATTTTTTCATAAATTTGATTGGTGTATAAACTCCATTTTTACACAATATACAAAATTATAAACGTTCTTATTGTACTATACCGCGATAGAAATAATTAACCTTAATATAATTTTATATTTAATTGCGGCATATCTGTGCTACGTAAACATTGTTTGTCCGTTACATTTTCACGAAGAATATATGATGGAAGATTACATAAGGTATCGTATTTTTGGTAAAATTAAGAACAAACATTTTTATAAATACAATAGCTTATTAAGCCATTAAAATAAAATAACTTGTAATTTTTATTATCTTTATAATTAATCATTAATTTAGAACAATCTTAATGTGAGATTGTGGGATACCTGGATACGTTACACCCATTAGACATATAACTGACAACTTTTCTCAGTACTCTCTTAACAGGTAAAAAAATGAGAAAATTTATATGCTTATTTTAAAAAGTGAAATTATATCTATATACATATATAACAACCTATTTTTTTATTAATTTATCGAAATTAATCGATAAATAGCGATGTCATGAAAATCCTTCCAAAAACACTTTCGTATAATCTGTACATAGATACTTGTGACAAGAAATTTAAGGAGGTTCGCCTATTACTTGTGAGTCAAAAATGCGATTGAATAAATGTCATTACAGCGATCCCGAATTATATGCAATATTAGTATAATGAATTGTGGATGCTACTTATGTGCTATATTTTTCGTAAATTATTAGTGTATAGAATATTAACAAACATATGCCGGGATATGAGAGCGTCAACGACTCGGGAATCGCTTATTATCCAACATTCTAGGCTAGGATATAAACTTTGTGACAATATAGCCTCCAATCCACACGGTAAAGTCCGATTTTTAAAGTCTTTACACAATCCTTGATGTTTCATCTATAAAATGCTAGTTTTTCAAAGTCCTAAGGTGGCTAAGTGTATACTAAACCAGTGATAATCTACTTCGGAGCGACTTTCTCCATAAGGATAGACTAAAAGTGGTCAATTTCTAAATAATATTACAAAAGAACTGTATGGTCAATATTGCTCAAGTTTTGGGATTATTTGTGTAAAGTGTTTATGTAAATCATATAAAAACAAGGCTCTAAGTTGGCTTTCAAGTATAGAAAGCTTATTGTCACAAAGTGACAGGTTCTAATCTATAATGTTAGCCAAATAAGCGATTCCCGAGTCGTTGACGCTCTCATACCCCGGCATATGCTTGTTAATATTCTATACACTAATAACTTACGAAGAATGTAGCACATAAGTAACATCCACAATTTATTATACTAATATTGCATATAATTCGGGATCGCTGTAATGACATTTATTTCAATCGCATTTTTGACTCACAAGTAATAGGCGAACCTCCTTAAACCTGGACAAAGGCTTGTATGTAAACAGTCAGCTGAACTGAATAAATGATACAACAAATGTGATTGCTTGCAACCTACATTTTGACAATAGGACAATAACATATCCATTATCAGCTACTTCGACGCTTTAGAACGACAAGAATTAAGGTGAAGAACTGAAATATGATATTAATCGCTCGTATGCATCACGGGCATACATATCAATTTTGAATCTGAGTTGTTATCTCTAACTAGTACAACAAAGAATTGTGTTTAATTATTCTCGGTTGCGCGTTTTATTTTATACAACGTGTAGTATTTATTATTGATGACCCATGCACATTTGTTTATTTTTATTTGTGTAGATATGATTTTATTCTTACATAATTTGACAAAGAATGTAATTACATTGCATCTATATTATCGTGTTAGGCTATATATCAAACTATCGAATTTATCTCATATTTTGTTTCAATTCTACGCGATGATAATATTTAAAATACATTAAGAATATCTAAAATTGTAATAATTACCAATAATTGCAAATTAATTAATTATAGATATTATTACTTATATAATTTTACTAAAAAATTAGAATGTATTATGTCAATTGTGGTAGAAGTAGTTACCGTAATAATATTTTTACGAAAATATTCGTAACATTGTAGATTAAAAAAGAATCATATATTTTCTATTTTCTACGTAAAAAATTATGTTTCAAATTTACAATATATTCTATAATAATATGATGTAAACATTACATATATGTGCGTACATTTATATACAATAAATATATTATAATATATATTGTATATATTATAATAATACAAATTATAAAAAGTATTATATACATATAGCAATGTAATTAGTGAATATCAATTACAATTGACATTTTATTCTAAAGTCGGCTAATAAATGTACTAATATTGCAAATATTTTAGAAAAGGACAAGAATAATTTATAAAGCTGCTTTTCAGAAATAGCAATTTATCAAATTCATATCCTTATCGCTAACAACCTTTCGCAGTTTTCCCCTTGCGCAGTATTTATTTATTGGTTGCTTTGACATTTTATATGATTTATCAGAAGAAAGATAAATAAACCGTACATCACGAAAGCGAAATAAAGGGTATAAAAGCATAAACAGTATTAAATCAATCTTTTGATTATTGCAATTTAGAAGATCATTCAATCCGCGATAGAATTACAATTTTGTGTACTTCAGTGATATTATTTTATATGTATGTTTTATACAAAACATGATATATATGTAAAACATGTAGAAAATAAATAAATACGAATCTATATTTGCCTTTTATTATTACTTAGAAAATACAGAATTATGTCGAAAACAAAAGATTAAAAGCCAAAAATAAAGATACATTAAAAACATTGTCGTTTTTTAAAGTCCCGATCTATCTGCGCCACGTTCCTATCCGTTCTCTCCTGTGCCACATATTTATATACGTTTTTATACGTGATTTTATAGAATATTCATCTCTCTCGACGCTACATAAATCTGCAGGATATCTCCCAGGAGACTCACGCTTCCAATTCGTCGCATGTCAATATAAAACGACATTAAACTTAAAAAAAAGCATGTTCTACTTATTGTTGCATATTCCTGTCTATTGCCATAAAATGATTCTCAAAAGAACTATATCAGTTTTATTCCCATCAAGATACATATCGTCCAATAAAAATCGTGTTTTATTAAATGAGCAATGTTTGTTGTATTAAATTTAAGTTATGCATGTTTTTTGAGTAAAAGAATTAAATTTGAACAACATAATTTTTTAGACAAATATTATTTAGAACCATTATCAAATTCATAAAATATTATTTAAATCGTATTCAATCGTATATTTATTCTTTACATTTCAAAATGTCAACATCGTTATATCTGCTTTGAGCATTTAATGTACGTTGCAACCTTGACTTCCGGTGCGCTTCATGAATGCCCACGCAAACTGTGGAAAGGGCAATTCCGACCAGATTAGCATGAGGCAAGCAACCGCCGCACATCGACAAGAACTAGTAAACTAAGTTTATATGGTAAACTGGTGGTCGCGCTCTATCGCTTCGATTATGGTATGAAGGATCGTGAGGTGTTCAATTAGCTGTTGTCTCGTCGAAGAAGTTTGTCTAAATAGTAAATACCATCCATGCTTGCAAATCAACTTACTGCCAAGCAAACCATACATAGACACACTTTCTCGGAAGACTGATGTCTTCTTTTTCCATTTACTTTGATACAAGTGCAAAATTAATTGAGTTAATTGAACGACTAATTGATTAAAAACTCGAGCAGATGTTATCTTTCCTTCCCGTAATATGCAATTAAACTAAAATGGTTAATAAAAAAATAAGTGTATATTTTCAAATTAATATCTGCCTTCTATCAATTATTTATAGAAAATATTACTTCTTGGATAGTTAATAATAGCTCGTGATTTGATTGTTACCACACGCAAAAAATATATTTTAATTAATACATTTAATTATATTGTAGTAATCTTCCCTTATTCTATTTTAGTTAATAGATATTTAATTTTAATTTGTAGATCTCAAAATTTAATAGCAATTAACATAGCGATTATACTTGGTGTAATTTTATTATTGTTTAAAATCGTTATGATTTTGAAGTAAAATAAATAGATTTTCTGACGACACAATATTGACAATACGTCACGCTTGTATTATGCAAGCTAGTATTGTAAGAGCTTATTATTATTGTAACATAGAATTATTATTTAATTGAGAAATATTACTTAATACGTATAATTATATGCTTTATATTATACACAATTACTGTGTACTCTCGTGAATCACAAGCACAAACTTAATTTATATATCAAACACTTTCTGGTCAATATGAGAATACTCCATACGAGCTTATTTTTCACCACATTATTCACTACTTATTTAATTAACACAAATAAATTTATTCAATAATGGATAGCAATATTTTTAAACGATGAAAATTGTGTGCATCGTTAATACCCTGATTTCCAGAAAACATTTCATATTTGCTTCTAGATATCGTGAGCTCGAAAGAAAACAGACCATTGAGGATCGGAGAGCAATTTGCAATTACAATGCCTTTCTTAAGTACCACAAAGCAATTCCATGAACCTCATCTTTGTAGCTCTTTCGATCTTTTCAAATGCATGATTGCACGATCTCGACTTGGGAAATTTGAATTGCTTTTGAAGCAAGGAAAGAAGATATTACGCTCTATTATCCTGCAGATTTATACATATATACAATGTTTATATAATCAAATAATACTAAACTTTTTTGTTGTTATAAGTTACTGAGTAAATTTCTTATTGGTGAATCTATAAACTATGACATAAATGTATCTTTAGACAAACAAATGCATCTAAATAGATTTTTTTTACGAAAATGAGAAATAAATAAATTAAAAGATTTATAGAGAAATTATTCAGATTTATGTAAATACCGAGACTAGTTATAGGAATAGTTTATTAATTCTATAATATATTTTAAACTCTTTATTATTAAACAGTTAAAAAAAAAAGAATAAGTTGCGTTAATATTTATTCGTACATGGAAAGATTATTTTTTAATATATTAATATTAATATCTATCAATAATGTTTTTGTAATTATTTGTCGTGCCGAACTGATTGAGCAATTTATAACACCGAGACTAGCGTGATGTAAATTTTCTCATATTTAGAGAGAAAAGTACGATTCAACTTGCTACACCTCTTTGTATACAGGATAAAGCTTTCGTTTCTGTGAGCTAAATTTATACACAATCCCCTAAGCCGCAAAGGATGTACAAGATGCCCCGCTTTTACTTATCGCGACCTTTTAACTCTCGGTATGTTTCGATTAAGCTTAAAGTTACTACTCTTGAGAATCTTTCAAGAAAAGGGGGACATAACTATCATCTCAAATGTAATAAATAATTTTCTTAGCCATTAATTAGCAAAATATAAAAGTAAAACTTATTAAAAAGGTTTTATTAATAATATATACAACTGCATTTTCTCTGCAGGAACATTATCGCTTTATAAATTTGCACAGACATATGCCAGATTCTTCTCACACAATTGATTAATGTTTAATATATTATATTTTATATATTATATCAACAATTTCATATTTTGTTTAATTATAATAATTGATTATAATAATTGTACGATAAATATAAACATTTATATATTTAATATTTTGCATTTATAATTAAATAATATATATTTTTAATAAGACTTTTTTTACTTACATAAAATAAAATTTTCTTTAAAGAAGATTTAATAGAATGTCATTAATTACAACAATTTAAAGTTTCCAGTTCTAAATATGTTTATAGCTACCGTTAAAATTTTCTAAAATATTAATTTAAAATGTATTAAGATAAAAAATTTTATTACATCATTGTATGAAAATATGTAATTGTTATAATATTTAAAAATTTTATAATTTTATTATATGATTACTATTATATTATATTATATTGTATTAATAAATATCTAAATATTTTAATCTATAATTATTATATATAAATATAAATTAAAATATTTGGATGTTTACTAAATTATTAAATTAATTTATATCAGTAAACATATAATTGTGCAGCTTTACAATTGACGATACAAAATATAAATACAAAAGTCTTATTTTTTTAATTACGTTTCTGTGCTTAGGGAGCTAATTAAGTTCAAGCGATAACGGAATGCTATCCAATTACCGTCGGATTAGTGTCCGGTTAGCTGGCAATGAGAAAACTTGTCTGCTTAGGACGATTACCTCTTAAGAGCGTCCAAATTATATTTACCTCGAGCTTCGTAATCCGCGATTTACCGTGAGTAAATTTCTAACGAGCTTCCAATCAGGATCTCATCTCGCCGCAGCATTTTGCTCACTTTACCTGTTGCGATACACGCAATTGTGGATATTAAAAATAGACACGACGGCAACAATTGTTACCCATCATTTGTGCAATTGCAATTCTGCAGTAACAGTTTTAAACACGCAAGAAAAAATTATAATTTATTCCAAAACATTTTTATTTCACATAATGGATATATAAGTTCTTTGTATAGACTTTTCATATTTTCTTTTTCATACCTGGAGAAATTTTATTTTTTTAATTCAATTTCTTAACACAATTGTTTTACCAAGGAAAATCGCCTTTTAAGATTTTTCAAGAAACAACTCGTAACGTTTATCATCTGTTTTATGCCTTTATTTGTCATCTAACCCAAAAATGTTGGGCATTTGCCGCGCGTCATAACAACACCCCGCTTATACTTCATCATACGGTGCGTTGAAATCTCCCTAGCATTACCGTGTTCTATGATAGCTATCTTTCACATTCAACGCCTTTCTGTGTGAATACGTTTCATAGCACATCTAACCGTTAAGATATATATCATTGATAAAATGTCAAAGCCACAATTGTTAAAGATTATAGGTACTGATTTCAGTTTGCATTGATAGGATAATGAAATGCCACGTTTCTGACTTTTATTGTTATAAATATTGAAAATATTAATCATAAATATATGTCTCAAACAAAGGTTTCTATAAAAAGAAAAGAATATATATATATATATATATTGTATAATGTATAAATCATATTCAAAATTCAACTCTCTTGCAATAAAATTGCAAACCAATTTTAAGAATTTCAATTTATCATATAAATGCTGTATTTTCAAATAATAGCTTTTATTCTTTACTATTATTTTACCCTTTTTTTTACAATGTACAATTTATTAAAGTCTTTTACATAGATATTTTAAATCCCAACACACGTCTTCTTTATTTTAAAAGTCAATATTATCTGTAGGTTAATATAGCCACCCTCGGTCTCGCGGTGCCAACGCAAGTATTCACCTCTTTCTTTTCCTCGTATTTCCTTCATTAACACGCAACAGTCACGCGAGCAATCCTGCACATCGGCACATATGCAAATGAGAAACAAGTACACATATTGCGGTCAAATGTGACAAGATGATATCATTATGAACGGACGTGATATGAAAGCACGAAGTTTTCCGGATTCCAGAATTTATTTTGTTAATCTACCCACGCCACGGGATGCTGATGCACACTGGAATACACGCAAAATAGATCAATGAGGTATTTCCGTTCCACGAGCGTCATGTTTGTCGACATTGGGATTGCGAGTGCTTGACCGCCGCATATCTTGCATCGCGATGCAACCAGTCGTGGACGTAAATGGAATATGCGCCGGTTTCTTAAAGTTACGGCCTCGACGAGCGAAAACTTGGAGCAAAGCTTTCCCACGAGAAGGTAGGAAGTAACGCGCGATTATATCCAACAGTCTGAACGCGAAGATCTAAATATGCAAAGCTGTTGCGTGTCGTGAAATACGCGAGAACTTTGAAATCGATAATGCGTCCTCCGCTTTTGTTTATCAAAGTACCAGAGCCACCACGGAAATTGCCTACTTTCTTGGGAGCGCTTGTTTCGACGATAACAGTATAGTCAAAACTAAAGCAAAATGACAACGGAAGATTTTATGTATATAAAATGATACATTTATCTGTGATGCATTTATGCCTCCCGAGAGTGTCGCTTATTTTATAAGTACTTTATCACACACTTTATATAAAGTACATGAATATTTTTGCTCATATAAGTAAAATACATATATTTAACGCACACATGCGTGCGCACACATTATAATTACAATTAAATTATTATATGAATTTCTTGATATATACAGTATTATACAAAAATTTTTTTACCGAACATTCAAATAATGTCGTTGCACATTTATTTTGTAAAAAAAATATAAAAAATATAGTTTATTAAATTTTAACCATATTTTATCTGCCCCTCTTAATTGCAAAATCTGCATTATTATTACATAGAATCCCATTCCAAAATGTTTAGTATAACATTCCACATGGTACAAAAATTTCATAATTCCTGATACATCATAAAATCTTTCTTTTCTTTACATTTATTGCAAAGGCATTGCTTAGTTATAATTACGTAAAATACGGATTATCTAATAAAATAGAAACATAAAAATTTAATAAAATTAAAAATAATTGCAGATAATACATCTTTATACTTTAATCTTTATACTTAATAATAATTTATTAAAAAGTAATAATTAAAACACTTTTTTTTATTTTTTACTATAGTGAAGAAATCGACTATTATTTTTATTTAATCTTTTAACTTAAATTAATTAATTAAATGCAACGAAGTAGTTATTTATACATATAGATATCTTCTCTCTTTCCTTTAATTATTAGCGGAATGTATTAAATGTAACTATTACTACATACTGTTAAAGCTACGCTTTCTTTCTCTCTTACGTATTGCAATCCTTCTTTTTCGTCATATCATTGTCATTCGATACGAGAAAACTAATGTTATATTCTCTTATATTTGTCGCAAGAAAAACATGCAGGCGCTTTTTCTTTCTCTCCTTCTTCTCACGAGAGTGATTTATGAAATTTTTGTGCAAATCCTCCCAGGACCTACCTTCGTCGCACTGTGATATTTATCTAACGGTTTGTGTATCTTATAAGAATATACAAACAGCTAAATCGTATCTGGCCTACTGAGATTTTAAATGTTCTTTAAATTGCCTTGCCGCAGGGAGACAGACTCCATCTGTATTCCCATCGGCAATCGCTGTATATTCGGCGATATTGAAGAAAGAGACAAGCTCGATATGTAAAAAACTTGATAAACCACGATTTTTAATATTGACCTTTTTACAGATCAAGTAAAAATCTCTGCAGAATGAAATGACACGTACAGATATACTGTAGCGATTTTAAAATCCACTTACTGTCCGCTATCTCTTTAGTAGGTACGCTGTCCAATATAACAATAGATATACATATAACATAAAGCAGCAGATGCGACATAATGTAATTGGAAAATAGCACGCTTTGTTGCGAATGATTGTGTCATAAATGTGAAGCGTAAAATATCTTGCATAACCATTAATAATTATTTAACAATTGCGGTCAATGCAATAGGACTCACGTGTTTAATAGTTCATTGTAGAACGCATACGTGTCATTGCAGCAAATTGATTAAACAGAATTGTATGCATGTCGAATTAAGTGATTATTTATATTTTGTTTTACTCTGATTAATATTTTACGTGCATTTGATTATTAATTTGTAATTTAAAATAACAACTGACCACGTGCTTATTCTAAGTCAAAAATACAATTGATACTAATTTGGCCCATAACAGATTTCCATGGTTTGGCATCTTTAAGTGGAACATTTCATGATTAAAAATCCTATAACACTATAATATTGCGCAACTGTGCATATATTTACCCGCATGCAATGCAAAATGTGAAGCTGAGCAGGCTCAATAGGTGTACTACTATTTTTTCTTTGTCCCTCAGAATCTGCTTAAACGTTAAACTTTTTATACCGCGCGATGTTTTGCCGTTTTTCACATTTTAAAATAGAAATTAAAATTAGCTCCGTTGTGCCATTCATTAAAAACATAATTCATCGAACATGGAACTTACTATTATTAAACATGCATTCCAAAAATTGCCTTGGAAAACTCATCATACTGCAAAAATTTTATCTTAAAAAATATTGATATATACATATAATAATATAAAATTCGCAACCATGGTTACAAATTAAACATCTTAGCACACAATCAAAACTCAAATTAAATTTTTCTATAATTTAATTTTATTTAGAATTACACAAAAGAAATAAAATTTATTATCTATTAAAATTATTTAAATTGTATTTGCTAAGTAACTTTTTTAATCTTTAATCTGTAATTGTCAATTTTAAATAATTAGGCATTTAATTCAAGATTTTGTAAAGAAAAAAAGTACAGATTTTCTACATTTATAAAAAAAGGTTGAAAGAAAAAGTATGATAGCGCAAAGTAATAATCGACGATATATTTATACGATTATATCGCCGCGCATTAAAATGCCGTTATATAAATTAATTGTATAGGCAAATTTTACAAGAAAGCGGCATCATTTTATAGAAGAAAATATTTCAAATGTTAATCTTGTGTTTGCGTGAAATAACGGAGATTGTAGGACAAGAACATTAGCAAGCAAGTAGTACAGGCGTATATGTGTCAGACATACTGATTAAACGCGCGGCATCCAATACTAATTATTGCTTGACACGTAATTTTATATAACTGCAAAAGTAATTTTTGCAAAAGAAACAACGATTAATTAATATCTCAATTATTACTGATGTTTTACGATTCTCATCAAGTTCGGTAAAAGTTATATCGCAACGGAAAAATTTTAATTAACTGCCCATCTTTACGGTCAGAACGTGATTAGCATCTTCTGTACTTTTTAATCAGATTAATTAACTTGTACGAATCCATCCAATTAGCTGTGACCAATTTGCAACATAACTGTGGAGATTATTGCATTGCGAATCTATTCCCGCGTGACAACAACAGCATGGCAGTCTATCGTAATATATTCGCAACAAATAAAAATAATTAACAAATTTACTAGGTAAAAGCTAGCGAAAGGAAATAGTAATACCTCGAGAATTTTTATTATCTTGTCTCATAATTTGCTTTAACGGAATTTTAATTTAATGCCTTGTTAAAAATGTAATATCGAAGACATGTGGATGACATCGCGCGTCATCGAAAATTTTCGCTGGAAAGAGATTAATTACAAATTGGGTCAGGAGTAGGTAGGAAGAATAATTTTGACCGTACAAAGAGCGATATATAAAGCCGATAAAATCAAGCATATTTGCACAAAAGAATAGACCCACGAATGCTTTTAGATGCAGAAAGATACATCGTATCGGGCAAAATCGACAAGGCATTTGCCATATCATAACTCAATACGTTTGTGCTCTGCAGCATAAAATTGCGATTTGAGCCTAGCTATTCGAACAAACATGGACAAATTTAATCTACGAACGCGCTAGCTGTAATACGTAGTGTTTACGCAAAATAAGCGGATACCGCAGTATATCCAACTAATGGATTTAACTTTGACATTTATTGATATTTTACGTTCTGTGGTTAAATATGATACCTATACCTATAGATAAGTAATCTCTTGTGCGCACACACAAGGAAATAACAATTTGTAAATTTATCTGCTGATAAAAACATTTTTTTTTTGTAATTTAATTAAGCTCGAATTTTCTATACAAAAGTTAGATTAAAGGTTTATGTGAAATCCATGAGTATAGGATATAGATGTGTGTTTTGCAGCTCTTGTAACAAACGTTTTACTCAACACCACACATCTATGTCGGTTTGAGCAGAGGATAATATAAATAACAGTAGATCTCCATGCATGATGCATGCATGACGCGCGCTGTCATTCACATGTGTTCAGCACAAAACACGGGTTCATATATCACGAATAATATAAGTAGGTATAACGTATAACACAACGAAAAACTATTCAATATTTGTTTGTTTCAAAGTAAAATAAAAAATATTTTACTCTGTTACATCTTTAATATTTATTTTACAATTTTTATAATAAACCCTTACATCTTTTATAAATATGTGTTTCCATATGCATAATACATAAACTATATAAGTACCTATGTACATATAATCTTATGTGATTGTATAACACGAAACGCATCCTTTATGTTATACAAGGGTTTACTGTATTTTGAACAGAGAACACTTTGACATATTGTCCAATTGGCGATTATCAAATCTTTATATTAAATGATTTAATTATATAGAATGACATTTATTAAAATTACTAAATGTTGCAAAATAATCAAGCATCACGAAAAGACGAATCATGTTTTTCGATAAAACATTAATAGTAAACAGTTTTTCGCAAAAAATTACAATCCCGAATTGTCAATTAAATGTAGAAATATTTTCTTGTTCCACAATATTGTACAATATACCATTTTATTTACTCGAATGGAGTATGAAATAGAAGCAAATTAAAATTAAAGAGTCAATTTGCAATATTATGAAGATTTCGAACAAACCGCATTATACGATGCAAAAGCTCGATATAAACATTTGCATAATGCTGGTATAAATTATAAATTTCGTACGTTAGCGGAAGTTTTGTTAAAGATTAAATAATGTAACATACAAACTTCGTCCGTAATAAACAGCAGAGACGCTGTATAAGCAACTTCATTATCCCTGAACTTTAAATAACTGATAAAATATGACCCCAATCTCTTACAATTAAATATAAAGCTTATTATTAGGATATATTTTTGTAAATCCAATTAGAATATTATAAAATTAAAATAGCGTAATTACGTACAAAAATGTATTTAATTATTTTTTTAAAATAATGTGTTTAGTTAAACAAGACGGAATGTCTTAGAATGTCTTGGAAATGTTATTGCATTAATAAATAATTTCGAAATCTACGATTATTCTGATTTGCCTATAGGCGAATCAGAATAATCGTAGATTTTGCTATTATTTATGCATAGGCGAAATAGTAGAACGATGTAATCAACTGATAGGAAAATTCTCGTACACGAGAGAGACAAATCACTTTACGAATAATTTATTGTTATCGTGTGGCCATTTGTCATGTCATCAGATTGTAAAAGATATATAGCAGAAAGAAATCGAAAGATTCTACCAGTAAAGGTAAGGAAAGTAATCCTGATCGAGTATAGCTATACCTACACGTTTTGCGTACATCCACCAATGTACATACAAGACATATTAATTTCAAATCACAACGTACATAAAGAAAAGAAAATAAGAGACACATTTCTACTTTATTTCGTTGTACGTTATAAAGAGGTGGGCGTGTTAAATAATTTTGGTATAATAAAGATTCAATTCGCGATTGAGACTAAACAGATATAGTGTTAGAAACATCAATTATTGGTTTAAATTAATAAATGTAATATAATAATTCATGTGTTTTATGCATATAACAACTATAAAAATTTAATAATTTATGTAGTAAAGACTATGTCTATACATATGTATATAAATGTATTAACTTTGCTATTCTCTGTTTATCATTCCTATGTTTAATCTCTGCCATATTCCCGTTGGATTAAATATTATCGATTTTGATATTCGAAGTACAACCTGCTAAGCAGAGATAAATTCGTGTCGCGGGCATCTTTCAATCAAAAACCTTTCATGTCAAAGCTATATATGTATATACGAATTAAGAGAATTAACAATAATCAGAATATGAAAATTAGAAAAAGGAGTTATAAGCCAAAGGAAGGTGCGCTTATCTATCTCTTTAATTAAAACAATCTATTCTTATATCTTTTTAAATTTGCACTTAAATAAATCATTTTTTAATTAGAAATAAATATAGAGAACAGTAGATAAGAATGTGTGTGCTTATCTCTTTATTTATATATGTATGTATTTAATAATATCAACTTAATAAACACTTAAATTTTAACCAATCAGATTTTTTCTACAAAACCGCCTAAAATATACAGCAATTGTAACAACAAATAAGGAGCTTAATGGAAATAAACTTATTGGAAATAAGCTGCTATACTGTTAGTAACATCTGGAAATGCCGTATTAATTCACGCATATGTATGTAAACGTGACGATTCTCGTTCTATTCATCGTTTCGCTATACGCAGTTTCAACAACCAGTAAACAAGATTTCGAAATATCATTTTCGTTCTGGAAAGTTTAATCGGATGATAGAGCATTATAATATCGCTTAGGAACGCAAAGCTATTTTCATTCCATTGTTCGAGATACGCAATCTGCGGTTATGGACTCAATGGACACGGATATCCCATGTCAAAATGAGGTGCTCAAATGATTTGATTTGTCAATGATTACTATTAATAGCTTGCTATTCAAAATCTACAATTGAACATATTTCTGCGTATATATTGTAAAATATTATTTTAGCGAGAAAGAGAGAGGGAGGGAAAAAGAGAGAAAGAGAGTGAGAGAGAGAGAGTGTTGTCTATTGAAAAATTTCAATATCATGAAATTAGATCACTCAACCTATTTTATGGCTTATTAAAGGTAAAAAGACGACTGTACGTATATAAAGACGTATACATGCACATAATTTTTTAGTTTCCAAAGTACAAAAAGACATTAGTTATTCTAATTTCAACTCTTGTAAAACTAAAAATTAGTTTACTTATAACATTTATATACGTATGAGTAAAAACAGAGTATTTAATTTATCATTAGACTATTCAACTAATCACAATCTTAATTAGGCTCAACGCGCGTATCCTGATGAAGATTACTGATCTCTCGTGAGAAGGAGTTCCGGAAATTGAGTCTATAATTCGCTATTCCCTTGCATTCCTTTTCTTATTCTTATCGTTCCCTAAATTGTAATCTCTTTGGTAAGTCGCTCTCAAAACTCATCCAATCGTCTTTCCGCTTCTCCCATTTTCTATGCAAATACTTTAATGAACAAAGGATGTTTATAATACGACTAATGTCATTGTTTGCTTTCTCGTCAAATCACATAGTGATAACAAAATGTTAATTGGATTATGTTTTATAATTTTATTATAAAGGATTATTTGCACTACTAATAAGAATATAGATACGCCAAGATATACATAGATAAGAAAAAGAAACAAAGAAAAAGTATAAAGGAAAGAGAAAGTATAAAAAAAAGATAAAGAAATAACAAGGCAATTATAAAATTAAAATAAAAGTTTACTTTTAGCAATTAATAAAAAAACTTTTAATTTTAAAAATAATTCTGGAAACTATAAAATGCCATAAGATATAACTTTTGTACGCAAAAATATAATATTATAATAATATTTGTTGTTGTCTATAGTTACTTTATAGCATCGTAAAATAAAGAGACATTAATGGGTTACAGACCTTGATTTCTCAACTGAATTACGATCGAGCTGAAAATAACATTTGCTAATTTATCCTCATGAATATTGAAATTTGCAAATTTCATTAGCGTTGCGGTTGATTACAGTTTGACATTATTTTAATAAATTTATTTTTATAACAGATCAAATAATGGAAATGATTAATCATTGGAGAATGTTATAGCAAATAGCCCAAAATATTCTATACAAAATGTTATATTTGAAAGATTAGCATTATACATATAAATTTTAAAGATAAGCAAATAAGCATCCTTTATTTCTAGGAAACGGCTAATAATAAATCGTAATCTTAATTTGAAATTGTTTCTAACTTTAATTAAAAAATATTTTATTAGTAGGTATTTCAAATATTATATAAACAAATTGTGCCAAATATTTGCTGTGTTAAATATTTACTAAAGATATAAAAACGTTATTTATTACTAAATATTCTCGTCACAAGTCATAATTACAGTAATATTTGCAGATCACATAGATCGCGAGCGTGATTGCTTAATCAAATAATCAAAACGGTTGACCATAAGGGAATATCATAGTACGCACATTGCATAAGAATTAGCTGGATAATAAAGCGTTTGAATAAATTACAAGTTTTTGCGCTGATTAATCCTCTGACTTAATTATATTACCTGGAGGAATTATTGCAAGAGATTGCATTATACAGAACTTGCTAATTACTTTCTTGATTTCTGCACACATGGGAATGCCCTTTGCCCGAGTAAATTATACACGATCACTGTCAATTTAAACTTGGAACGGCCCCTAGCTAGGGACCTCGCTTCAACAACATATACATATCTAAGTAAGTCAATAACCTAAACTAATTATACTCCCAACAATTATAGACATAATATTTGACCAGCACATATGGAGAGCAGGTATGTATATAATACAATTATAATAATGTCTTATTTATTTCTTTTTAAAGAACTTTATTAAATACCAAAAGTAAAATAAATAAAATAGTAAATTTATTTATTTAATATAAAAGAAATGTTTCATCTATCTTGTCGTGTTTTAAGCACTCGGAAGTGCTTTTAATAGAATCAAACATACTCACACAGACATAATCACGATCTAAATGAAAAGCGTGCAAACTAGCTTTCGGGCATTTTTCTTCCGCGAAGTACCGAACGTCAAAGAATTTTAATCCTTTGCACTCTGTAATAAATTCAATATTTTATTTCAACAACTCGATAATTAAATAAAAGCTTTCTATTTTTAAAAATATTGAATTTTATTATAATACGTCGTCATAATTATAAATATTTAATAACATAAAAAATACGATAAACTTTTAGAAATATATTTATGTCAAACGTAACTCGACATTTGAGTTACTGGTATAAAATGTGATATCGAGTATAGCTTGACTTCCACAAGTGCAAATGATTAACGCTTATTCAAACGTGATCGGATAGTGAGATCGGAATAACGAATATTCTGTCGCCAATATTCTAAAAGATTTCTCACGAAATCCCAGACAGGAAACTTCACCGAGTGAAAATTTTCACCACGAAGAAATATCGTGGCTTGTACATGCGAGACCAGCGAGAGAGCGAGTTTACCCGTCGATTTTCAAACCGATAAAAACATGAGAAAGGTCCGCGGAATGGACAAGCACGATGGAATTTAAAAGTTGCTTCCACGTCTCCGGGCATACTCCCACTCGATAGAACTTCGGCACTTATACTCGCGTCCACGTCCCGTAGAGTTCGATAAATACGATGTTCGTCCCCTCGGAGCACATCGGCTTATTATAGTGGATGACTGTGTCTCGCGCTAACGAGTAACGGTGGCGGAGTTAGCTCGGTGACGTGAAGTATACCTCATCGGCGTTGATGTAAGCCGCATTTAAAACGACCGCATGAGAATAGGTATCGCAGTCGTAAAACATCGGGAATTAAGATTGTCTTCGCGCGAGATTGTAACCCATTTTCCGAACTAATAATAAGTCGCATTCCGGCTGACATTTCTCAAAATTGCTTTCGATCGCGCTTCATGCCATGCCATACAGAAAATAGAATTGGCCGGCATGCATCTTACAATTCAACACTCTTTCCGTATTTCTACCTTCTGCTTTTAAGTATTCGAATAAAAAAATAATTCTGCAAAAGAATATTGTGATATCTGCAGGGCATTGCATGATAGATGAGCAGTTTTTAGAATAGCTCCTCGCAATTTCCAGAATTAAACTGGATTTGTAAAATACATATAATATTTCGAATATTAAAGATTAAAAAATATAGAGAACTAAAAAAAAATTACAATAATTATTAAATTGCAAACAAATATAAGCTTATAAAAACTTAGATTGGTTTAAAAAAAAAATTTTTTTTTAAATAAGTTTTTTTTGAAAAATATGGAAAATGCAAATTTAAAAAAAATACCAGTAGAAAATATTTTGTTATTATCCTATTGTCATCTAAAAGTCACACGTTAATTGAAAAACAGTATTTGCATTAAAATGTTACAGAATAGTTGCAGTGGCTAGAAAGGCAGAAAACAGGAAATGGTATGTCAGTGTGCAAGAAATCGCAGAACGGAGAATAAAGGCCAGATATTAAATGAAAATGTTTAATACATTGATATCTTGTTGCTCGTATTGTATTTTTAACCAATAACTGTTCAGAGCAGATGCATCCTTTCTTTCATCTTCTCTTCTTTATGAAATATCATTAATAGATAAAAATTTTTTTAAGGAACATGTATTTAATATTAGTTCTTTTTAATTTATTGTTAAATATTTTTATAAGCGAAATATTGTTAAACTGAAGTTTATTAACAAATGTTAATTATTTTCAAAAAAGTTATAATAATTTGGGTCAATCTTATCAATGTAACGCGACAGAATTATTTTAAAAAATTTGAAAAACCGTACGAATTTTTTAGACTAATTTTATTCGTTTATATGGCATATTGTTATTATACTTTTTATCACATATTAAAGTTTGATAAAATATGTAATTAAGAAACTTACGCGTTTTGCATTTTTGTTGTGTGCATATCTTCCAACATAAAATAGTATAAAGCACTCAAACTTTGTCGAGTAATGCTATTTGCACGTTACATGACATGTATTAATAAATTGAAATTAAATCGCAAAAATAGCATCAATGTTGAATAAACGTAGTGCTTTCAATCAGTTATATATATAAAAAAAAAGAATCTGTTTCTCTCATATAAGGCTACATATTACATCGGAAGCCTGTTGCTTCTATTATATAATCGAACATTGACACGGAACTTGCCCGTCGACCCTTGTCTGCGAACTAAACGACTGATGTGTTGGGTTAAATTTGCACAAAGCTGAGTTAAGGGGATAATAGATTCCTGTCGTTACTACAAAGTATAGTTTGTACATACGTATAACTTAATATTTGAAAACAAGAGGCTTTGCAGTTTATTCCACTCCACAAAAATGACATGTGAGTGACTCAAATAATACTTATAATAATATAAATAATTTCTACCAATACAAGCTATTACCTCACAATCAGCCAAAGAAACGTTTAACCTTTAATAAAAATATATAATAAAATATTTGAAATAAAAATTGAAACGACATAATTTGCGAAGTAGAAAGGGTACTCAAATATTTTCTTTGTAAACGTCTTAAGCAGTTCTTAGCATTGAGATGACATGCTAAAGGACTAAAATTATATTTACACATTCTATTAATTTCAAGAGTTTTACTTTGATTAAATCATTTATATGCAAGTTATCTATCTTATATTTTATTAATATCACACATACATTATTTCTTTTGTTTTCTGACTTTCTTCGAAAGTTTACATAGTAGATAATTAACTATTCGCGAAAGATCTTCAGGCAGTTTCGTCTTAATAACCGTACATTTTGTGAAGTTTATCAGTTATAATAGCCAAATTTATAAGATACACGCAACGTATAAACTCTTAATCTGCGAAAAGCAGGAAAGTTAAGAACTCTAAGGAAGGTAATATTAAATCCATTCTATACTCACTCGACTTTTGATCTTACAAAGAGGCTAACAAATTTACTTTATTGTAATTTATTCAATAATGAAAATCATTATCTGCGCAAATCGTTCTTTCAAATTAATTCTGTTTAAAGGAGATCAAAACCATTTCTTTTTAACTCGGAAGATATAATTTCTCGTTACATAAGTATTATTACAGCTACAAATAATTTAAACATTTTCTTTAAATATCTGTAATAAAAAATATGTATATTTTTTATTTGAACAATTTCTGTCTTTATTAAAGTATAAGTTTTATCAATTTCATGTACGAGTGAGCATTATTTAGACTGCCATAAGTTTAAGAGCCATAATAAGCACATTTTTATATTTTTTGTTATGCACTTCTAAGCAATAAATTGTAGATTAAAAATGGAATAAAATTTATTTAAAAAATATAGAAAAACGCTAATAATTGTTTAATTCTATGAGCCATATTTAAACAAAAAAGAGTTAATGATAACACTTAAAAAATGTATCTGCTAAATTAAAAAGTAAATCCACTTACCTTTCGGAAGTAAGACCGGAGGCGGCAAAAGACAGGGCGATGTAACAGTAAGATCAGAAGGAGCTTGACGATCCGTCTCCAAGTTTGACAATCTTCAGTAGGTATCTCAAGGTGAGACCTGCTCGGTATGGCGAATACCAGTCAACTGACTGAATCCAAAGCTCCGCGTGCTTGAAGTTATACGTAACGCCAGCGGCGCGGTGACGTCACGGGGGACAGAGACCAATCAGAGGGCTGAGCTTGCGCCACAAACAGGGGTAGAACGGCCCCCACCGATCTGTTTAAAAGGGGAGCTTGCACCTGGACATGAACGGCGATCGTCTGTTCTCCTTTTCTGCGCGCGATTCCCCCCTTTTTGCTCACTTCCTCGACCGCGTACTTCGCCCACGTGAAAAATGTTCAACTGTGACGTCGATGACGTGCCCTCGCACGCTGGTGAATGGGAAGGTGTTATAAAACCGATTGCCGTTATTAAACGGATGGCGCAATATGACGAGTTCACTTACTTCGCTAGACCAACCCTGACTTCGTAGTTTACGCTTTAATTGGTGGTCATTGTCTGACTTGTCTTAAAAAAAGGAACGAGTCGGTACTCCTTTCGCGAATTAAACAAACGTGAATTAAAGATGCGTCTTGTTATTATCTTGAGTAATGAATGGCGGTTAATATGGAACTAGCAATCGATGATTTATAAAGACGTAACTTTTACACACAAAGAAACTTCTTTCTTCCGTAATTTAACATAAATTACTCTTTTTCTTAAGCCTTCCGGACCAAAGAGAAAGATAAAATAACATTTTGTATCTTTTTTTAAAACAGTACTTTTATTGTAATATTAACAACAAAAAAATGTTATTTGACCAGGAAGAGCTTTAAAAGCTGGTTTTTATTTTGCAAATTTAAAATTTAAGAAATGAGAATAGATACTTAAATACACACAGTTTTCTCTTTTTCTTCTGCTTAAAACACAATTTAAGAATATAACGAAAAGCATAGTATATATAGGCATAATTACATAAAACATAAGAAAACATATTTCCGATTACATTTCTTCACGTTTTAATTCACTGAAAATTGCTTCCAAAAGATAAATGTTATTGTATTTCAAAAGACATTTTAGCATATGTCCACGTAACAAAATATTTAACGTTATTAATACTTCACACATGAAATTATATACACAAGAGCGATCATGATGTAACAAGACAGGACATGAAGCAGATACTATAAAAAAACCACTATAAAGGAGCACAGTTTTTATAGCAAAAGCCGTAATCATCATTATATGAAGTTCCTATAAAAGCTTACCGGCATCATTAAGTTTCGCAGTTGTTCCAAAAACGCGAAATGTCGCAATGCCCCTTTTTCTATCAACCGGAATACATTAGGCAACCGAGCTGTGCAATTATTCTCGGTATTACCGTCCGAGAGAACCAGAATTATTTATCAAGAGAGATGGTATATCCAGGGAGAGAGATGCTATTCTCACCTTCGCATATTAAACCTCGAACTATCAGGCACCTTTTGTTATATAAGTTAACGACCAATTAAAGGGGACGAGTCAAGACATATTAAACGTTTCTTTCCGATAATGATACGAGACCGACAAGAAAGTATGTAACAGTTGTGTGTAATGTCTTAATAATAGTAATAATATTAGTCACAGGATTCGGGATGTAGACACTGTTGGTGCGGAGACGTAATTCTCACCCGAGGAAATAGACGTGATAACCGAATTAGAACCCCAAAGCGCGCTAATCGCTTTCTATCTGTGATCTCGACAGATTGCAATCTTTATGGAGATTCATAAAATATACAATTGGGATAAGTAACAAACTTTAGTGTTCTAAAAGATTGGATTTATTAGGCGCGCGCACAAATAAAGCATTCGCATTTTATAGTTTTGTACAGAGTTCTTTGACTTTCATTGATCTGCTATTCTTGGTTATTGCACAAACAACAGCAATGTCGGTAGCATTTGCCTTAGTTCAAAAGGGCTATTTAAAGATAAATGTTATCAATGTGATACCACATAAGTTTTAACAGCATTTTTCGAATAAAGAAAGAAGTATTTGCTAATCGTCGAACGTGTCAACTGTCATATGTTCGACATTATCGATTAACAAGATTCTCGCATTAAGCAATTGCAGTATATCTCTCTGTTATCGTCCAACTGTCACAAAAAACTGTCGCGATAAAATCGAAAATTAAATATAAAAATGCACAAAAAATTATGCTTTATATATAGCAAGCATATAACAATAATAGATAATTAATAAAAAAATTTATTGATACATTGTTTTATTTATACTTACATACAAATAGTAGCCAAATATTTGAGATAGGGAAAAAGAGAGAAAAGAAGAAAACGTGGGAGTGAGTATAAAAGTGAGAGAGAGAGAAAGTAGAAAGTTATAATTTGAGTAATAATTTAGAATAGGGGAGACACGGGCGAGACCGTCAGTTTTTTTTCGGTGCCGATTTTTAACAACAAAATAAATAATTTTAGTTAAATGTGGTATACGATTGTAAAGAGTGAACCTTTAGCTACAAAATTTATATGGAAAATTTTTTTCTACGTCGCTTTGTTTAACCGGTATAGAGCAAAAACGACAACGGTGGAAAAATTGAGATCTCAAAAATGGCAGGGTGGAATCGTCACTCCACAAATACATAATTCCGATTATGAAAACTGATAGGATACATTTTATTAATTATTTGGTAATAGAAAAATGTAAACATTTATTAATTAAAGTGTTAAAAAATTTCATTATTTTGTGTTTTTGTGTGTGTGTACGGATTCTATAACTCAAGAACTAATCAACCAAATATTAAAGAAAAATATATAAAATAGGGGTAGAAAAGACTGAAAAATATAATAAAATTATAAAATTTGCCAATATTATAAAAGTCCACCCCGGGTGCTTACTGACGAATTAGCCCTCAACACAAGTTTCAGGTTTGATCGCCCACGAAATATTAGACATGAACGATAATGAAAAAACTACACTGGATTCGTGTTCAGCATGCATTACTCTTTATAATCACGTACCTGGAGATTTGGAGAGCAAATATTATTGCAGATATTACAAAATTTCCACGCGCAGAAAATTTCACTTTCACCTTCCGAAAACACGTTTGCCCTCGTAAAAATCATAACACGGCAGGTAACCTGCCGAAACTCCGTTGGTCACATTGGTACCATAAGACGCGTTTACAATGTTAATAGCGAGTTCGCACAATATACAGGTTCCGAGATATTTGATTTGACGGTTTCACCCTCTGGACGGTCTCGCCCTGGTCTCCCCTACGTTAATGCTTACGATTAGAAACATATAATATCAAATATAGTCGTAAAACTTTAGCAAAATTACAGAAATCTATATGTATAATAGTCTATAAATATAGTAATTATATATAATAAGTTTATGAGAAAAAATACATATCTTATACATTATAATGACAGAAAAGTACATTCATCACAATAAAGTAATATATAATTAAGAATACCTACAGACAAACAAGTACATCCATCACAATAAAGCAATATATAAGAAAATATAAGTTTATTTGAAAATAAATATCAGTACATATATTTATTAGTTTGATATTTAAATATTAATGTCTATCCGATATTACAAAGTTAGAAAAAATAATTTGCCAGTTTAGAAACATATTTCTTTAAAAATGTGACTGACTAATTAAATTTGTATTATTCTGATATTCTAATAGAAGTAAAGCATACTTTACTTCTCGAATAGAAGAGAGCAACAGAAGTGTTCCCGATCGATCGATCGCGATTTGCGCCCTTAGCCGCGAATGTTCTTCGTAAACGAAGAAAAAGTTACCTTATAACACTTCTGTAGAGTATTTTTATAAGCTGTTGTATTATATAAAAGACAAGTGGAGGGTAGTCGACGCCATTATACTGACCTTTGAGAAAAACATGTGTGCGGCTTACAAACGCATATATATATATATACATATTCGAGCATCCTTAAATTGATTTATTGCGTGTGTGAGTGTGTGTGTGTGTGTGTGTGTGTGGAAAAGAAGTCGATAGGCATTATCTTCGACGTTTCATCTTCTCGGTTGAATCGCGTGCGAAGAGAACAGGTCCGATGTAGCTATCACTTTCGGATGCATTATACATATATATACAGGGTGTTTTAGAATACATGTAACAAACTTCTAGGGTACGTAGGGGGTTCAAAGTAGACCAACTTTTAATAAGGAACTTATGTCCGAAAACGCACCGTTTGCGAGCTGCAGACTAGACCTGTTGGTATGTTCAGTAATAGAAATAGTTCTCATAATAACTTTATTTACTTGCATTACATTAAAAAATGTTTAACAATGTCAAAACAGATGTAATGTAGGCAAATAAAGTTATTATGAGAATTATTCCTATTAGTTAACATACCAACAGGTCCAGTTTGCAGCTCGCAAACGGTGCGTTTCCGAACACGAGTTCCTTATTAAAAGTTAGTCTACTTTGAACCCTCTACGTACCTTAGAAGTTTGTTATATGTATTCTGAAACACCCTGTATAATATAAACGCTATATATAGTACATTGGACCTAGAAAAATATATTTAAAAGTCAAATATAGATTCTCAAATAAATTTCATAGCGATGTTCTTGATTAAAAGATCCTCTCCATCTGTTACAACTTTTTAATTCCTTATTATTAAACTTTTTAACAAATACACCTAAAAAAATATAATAATTGAAGCTAAATTAATTACAATTAATCAAAAAAAAAATTTTATAAATTATACAAGTTTTTTAATTTACAAACTGTTTTTATGATGTAAGTCATTAAAACTTAAAAAATATGACAGTTTATAGTTTTATACATCACGTTGTAATCGAACGATTTATACGCCGTTATCGTCGCACACATTATAAAGTTAGTTTTCCGATTGAAGAAGTCACGGTGGTGTTTCCTAAGGAGTTTGAGAGGAGTGACTATGGCATTTGCAAGAAAATAAAATGGCTTTAGTTTCACGGTCGATCTGTTATGGTTGCGAACCATTACTAACGTTCAGAGAAGAAAATATCCCCGAGTGATTGTCTCCAACGTTCTTCTTCGCGAGAAAACGTGTGTCTCATGCAATCCGTACATAGAATGCTTCCTAAAAATTCCATTAGATTTTCCTATAATATCTGTCTATTATCTATCTATCTGTTTGTATGTATGTATACGAGTATGTTTACATTTTACCAATGTTATTGCAATTGTTTTATTATTTAATATATTAAATATATCAAATTTTGTGTATATATGTATAGATAGGTACATATATACAAACAAAAAATATTTTTTTTTGTTTTATTTTTCCATTGAATGGAAGCAGTACATAATCTTATATTAAATTCAGAGAAACACACTGTTGTAAAATCTGTGTAAATGCTATTTGAGAATATTTAAAGTAAATCTTTTTATTATTTTGTCTAATTTAATCACGTCTATTTGCTATTGAGAGAAACTTTTTCACGTATTGCTCGACCCCATCCTTTTGTTTTACATACTATACGAGCTAGCAGGTCGCCCATCACACAACGCGAATGTCCGATTTATTTATATCGTAAATTTAATTGATTTCAAAAGTAAAAATATCTCACCACGCGCTTTCCTCGCAGGCGCTATGCCGCACATTTTCCGTTAAAATTTGTATAACATTTACATATCATAAAGTTTATTTCTTACTAATTATGCGCCGAAAAATTGTAATCAGTTGATAAAATTTTTAATTGTGCGCTTGTGATTTTTTGCGAACAGAAAAAATCTAATTTTTACGATCGTTTTATTATTACAAAATAAATTATAATCACATAAAAACAATTTTTTTGTTAAAGTATTAATGATCAAAATTTTATTCGTTTTTCTAAAAATTATTTGTAATAAAATTACACTACTTTATTGTGCAATTAATTATTGCATTGTGCTTTAATATTTATTTTATGTTAAGAAATTTTGTTGCAACTTGTTCAATTTTTTTTTATATTGTTCAATCTTACTCGTGAGTTGTAGTTGCACGCAATAATCGCAAAGTGAAGAAGTATCGAAGATAGGTATCATATCTATAGGTATTGATTCGTCGCTTTGCCCCGAACGCGAGAAAAGGAAATGTTTCGTTCGTAAAGAGTAAAAAAAATGGAAAAATTTGCCACGGTAGATCGACTATTTTTATTCTAGCAAAAGATTTAATCCGGAAACTACGTTGATCTATCAAATTTGACGACGCGACGTCACGAAGAACCGCATCCTCTCTCTCTCTCTGTCGAAGATCCTTATTTATCTTCTTTCAGAGATTGATGGATTCCGATTTAATACTCGATATCCTGTTATTGCCATACCGGAAGCACAGCGATCGAGTTAAAGTGACTTGTCGCGTCGCGTCATAAATGAACACACATACACCGAATATATGTGTGTTTATCTCCGATAAATAAATTATTGTATTAACGTGTCTAATCCGGGAACGGCAAAATCTCTCATCGTCGTAGCAACAGACGACTATAAATTCTAAAAAAGGTACAAAATTTCATAAATCTTATTGTTAGTTCAAAGATGGGCAATTGTATTAATCGACGAACACTTTAACTCTATATGTTCTTAAAATGTTTGTTTATTTACTGCAAATTTCTATTAGATTTTAAGTGTCTTATAGGTATAATGTATCGATATGTAATATCCAAAATGCATAAAAATGATTGAAATGCTTTTCATTTTGGCACATATGCAAAGTAAACGAAATATTTAACTGTGAAAAAAAGAGAATCTATTACGACAGCGACATCACTTTTAGAAATCTGTTCTTTACATTTTCTCCGTTCAACCGTAAAATTGTCCCATGGAAAACAAGATTGAATAGTCTGGATTCTGAAGCCAATAAGGAATGTGTCTTCCTTCTCTTGCGGGAGAAGTAGCTGTTTAGATTCATGTGTTTCATGCTTTGATGCATATGTTCGAACGTGATAGATCGTGCTCTCTAAGCTTCGATCTGATGTGTGAAGTTATTATGATAATCAAAGACATAAAGCGGAGTCTACAATAAAACGGCGTAAAATTTAAGCTTTAAACCTTAAGCCGTAAGAAATTGACCAATCAGTCAGTTATTCTTCTCATATTTGACTGTGATTTTTCAATTTCTTACGGCTTAATGCTTAAAACTTAGAAAATTTTACGCTTTAAATTCTTATTGTAGACTCCGCTTAAGAAAGAATTTTCTTAAAGAAGGGTCATTAACTTTTTTGCTGTGGACGGAACACAAACTCGTACTTTCACTATAGCTTAGTGATAAAACCGTATTTATACATGCCTCATTAGATACACTACCTATTTATTAGTCCTGTCTAGAAGTCGTCTTTATAGCGTTAAGATTTTTATATTTGCAATTAGTATATTTCAGATTTCTCTTATTCCATGTAATTTTTAATAAATTCGAACTTCTGTTGCAGTCTGAAAATTCTATTACAGTAAGGGTCGTCTTTTTAAATTGTTTAAAATTAAACAATTTGTTTGTTTAAAATTAATAATATTGTTTAAACAAATAATATTTTTATATAATTTAATTGCGCTTCTAAAACTTTTGTTTATTAATTATACTTATAAAATATTTATAAAATCCTTGCAAAATACAATTTGCGATTGTTCGTAACTCACAAATGACTGGATTCCGATATTTTTATTAATAGTCCGGGAGCCAGTGAACATTTTTGACACTTATTTTTGTAGTCAGTGAATCTAGATAGGATTGTTCCTTTAGTGATGCTAATTAACAAATCGGCAGTCTGGCTACTATTTTCCGCTGCATCAAGCCAGGGAGTGCAAAAAAAGTAGAAGGGTGGCACTTATTTTTATACTAATAAATTTTTTTCTACTAATGAGAGAGTGTTACCCTAACAGTCAGTAAAAATGCAGTCTGGCTGATCTGCAGGTATGGCAAATAAGTCTGGCACGTGTAAGTGCGTATCTTGACGATGACTTAAAAATCTTGGTCGTGGGCTCCCGTACTATAGAAGACAGAGATTAAAAGGCACAACAGTCAGACATTCTGACTGTTTTTATAGTAATAACCATGATAAGCCTGCATCTATTTTATCATTATTCTTTCCAGATCGTCTAGCATGTAAATAAACTACTTGGCCATTTGCGAGGAAAACATCAGCCACAATAAATACTGTTTTAAGAAATAAAGCAAAATAAGTTGAGTAATTACTCCGACATGATTTCTTGCTATAGTGAAGAAATGTTTCGAAAATATATGTGTGTGTATATGGTGCAATAGAAGAACCGTTAACTTTACAACGCTTGTCAGAATTTTCTTAGATTTTCCATGTTGAGTATATATGAAGAATATTTATAAACAAATGGATTTATTTAATATTTTAACATTAAATTACATATTTTTTCTACTATCTTTCTCTTTAACTTAAGATATAACAAATAAAAAATAAAAGTAAAAGAATAAATTAATTACTATTAACAGCTTCAATTATTTATTTATTTCTTGCACAAACAAAAAATAAAATGTAAAGTTTAAACTCTCTAAAAAACCTTGCATGTTATTTAAGACTCAATTAAGATTTTCTTAAACTTAATTGCGAGATTTGAAACTGTCTTCTTATTCTCTTACTGTCAAGAAGGAGAAAAGACAGCAGCAGTGAAAATAGAAGTTACTTATATTTCCTCTTCAAATTATTCATTTCCGTTTCTTTTTTTGTTCTCTATTTTCATTTTTAATTCTCTTACTTAATAATAAGTAATTATATTGTTTTTTAATTTTTCAACACATTTGTGTGCACACTTATGCAAAACACCCCTGCATCACTTTCTTACGCTTCCTTTAATTATATATCTTATTCAGACAATTATTTCTTCACGATACTCGTAGTTTATTGCGAAAAAAATCACACCATTTTGATTCGCTTTTTCCTAGCTAAGATATCACAATTGTTAGATACGAAGGATGACATCATCACATCCTCTAAACGGAACCGTTTTAGCGGGATCGTTCAATTGGATCGTAAACGGAGAGAAAGAATAAAGGATACGATTGCGAGAACCCTGAGATAGGTCAGTGCGCATCGAAAGAAATAATGGAATCAGACCAGCCTTCGGTGTGCGTATCTATAAGGATCAATATGCCAAAAAACCGTTTTCACGTGATTCCGGAAAAAGGAGGGAAATTTCGAATAAAACGGAAAAAGAATTAACGCATAATTGACCTACCTTTTGGAATAGAATTTCTTGACTTTTTATTAACGACATTATTTTTGATCACGTTGTTTTCTTTGTAAAAAATTGGTTTTTTTTTTTAATCAATGATTAAAAATTAAAATTTATTGATTAAACAAAATAACGTTTGCATCTTTAAGTTCAATTTATAAAAATGTTTGAAAATATTTATATTGGTGCAAATATTTAATAAAAGTGTCGCTAAACAATAATACTTTATTTTATTTATTGCAAAAAAGAGTTTTGATTTATCAAATATATTTAAATATTTTTAATGTTTACTAGTATTTTTATTTATTTGGACAATTTATCATAATATAGTATACTATTAATTACAATATTTACGCAGTTGATACATTTCCTATATTTTTGTACCTTAAAGATAAAAAATTGTATCTCCATTATTATGAGTTCAGTGAAAACAAAGTTTAAAGTTTTATAAATAGGGAAATGATATATTTCTTGGATATAAAATAAAAGTAACAACTTGATTTATTAAGTTTTTAGTAAAGTAATTTAACTGACATGTTTATTAGTTCAACTGCCAATAACTAGTCGCTTTATTCCAAAGCATACACTCAACAATATTATCAACAGATTGAGAATAAACAGGAACAGAAATGCGTAAACATCGATCAGATTTTGTTCCACCCAGCTTTGAGATCTCAGCGGCGTTGCTAAACTTCCATTTGGATAACGGACGGTGTATTCAATGCACCAAATAGCTAAATCTAATGGCGGTAATGGTCGATCTCGGAATTCGCTGGATAATCGTTTCATGTTTCTTGTATAACTGCACGAAATATGTTTCACCATTAATAATACAATACAAACTTACGGCTCAACTAAAGATAAAACTGAATATGAAAACATACATATAAACCAAAAATGATCATTTTGTTACATTTATTACTCAAATAATAATTGTTACATTAAAATACAATACCTTTCGTTGTAAAATACTTCTTCAATTGCGTGTAGTACAGATTGCGTGGATAGAGTCTTAAAATCCAAACGAATACCAACGCCTTTAGCCGCTAATATTTCCGCATTGGACTTTTGATCCATAAAAAAAGGCATTATAATCATTGGTATACCTTCCCAAATAGCTTCTTGCGTGCTGAGAAGACCACCATGCGTCCAGATTGCTTTCACATTCTTATGAGCTAAATAAAAAAATTTATTTTAATAAAAATTGTAACACACAATTATTATAGTCAAAATATAAAATTGATATAAGCATTTTGTTAATTGTAAAAATTACAATTAAATTAATAAATAGTATTTCTTAATCAACAGATTTTGTCACCTGCAAATTATTTTTAAACAGAAAAACAAGTTTTTTATTATGATAAAAACTGATTAAAAAGAGATTAAAAAACATAATTGTAATAATTAATATAATTGAAGTAATTTCAAAAAACTAAAATTATCGTAGGTTTAAAAGCTATAAAAAAAAATAAAATTGTTTGAGCATTACACAAACTAACGAAATAACTATATAAGTTTAACTGAAAACGACAACAAGAATTGATTTTTAGACCGTATATATTTTTAAAATTGTATTTTACTATAATAAATAATGTATAAGTAAGTCATAAGTGTGAATTTAAATATAAGAGTTTTTTTTTAAAATGTATGATAAACAAATCGAGAAACGTACACAGAACTTCTCTTTGCGGTATACTTTTCATAATCATTACATTGTCCGGTATTTGAAATGGCACTTTAGCATCTAGTTTCCAGAGTACTCGTTGCTTCAGTTTCAATAAAGCCAATACAACGATCTCGATCTTGTTTAGTTCAAAAGTTTTCCATTTCACATTTGTTCCTAACGATATTACGATAGCTCCGCTCTTTGCTTCATCAAGAAATACACGCACATCCTGCGAAATATAGGTAAAAACTTTTTGATAATATACGAAAACATACATCTATCTTAATTACCAAAACAGCCCGAAAGTAATCGATACATTAACAAAACGTATTATTTTCTAAGCAAAAAGCATAGAAAATGAGAACGGAGTTGGTTGTCCCACGGGATGGTTGTCACATGTTTCACTACTAGAAGTGCTATTGTATTGTGACTTCGTAAGCATATGCTACGCAGTGCTACTCACAATCAGTTGTATGCGTGATTTGGGGCGCGTGATGTAACATTTTCCTGCGTTATTTGAGAGTTACTGTTTCCAGCGTTGATAAGTAAATTTTTTGAACTTTACTTAATTGTTAATAGAAGACACAAGAGTTATTAAATTATATTTCTTGCTTTATATTTGTAATGGATTTTGTGAAAAAAAGAAATTGTAAGTCCGAGAATCTATAATATTTTTGACACAATTTTGTTAAAATTCTGTTTTCTTATTATACACAATTCATTTGCTAATAGATACTGATGCTATTTTCGCTACTTTCCAAGTAACAAAAACAATTATTTTTACCTTAGGATACGTTACGACTACGTCTTCGGCGATCAGTTGCACGTTCTGGACATGCAATCCTCCAGTCTCCAGGGCATTCGGTGGCAATGGAATTGCAGGTTTGAATGCGGAATTACTGTTAATTAGTATGATATTAATACTGTCTTGTTCTATTTCATGTAATGGCCTGATTGAGTGGCCTACGTATTCCTCGGCGAGCCGTTGAGCGATAGGCAAGAAATAATAGTGTCGCATAAAATCGTCCGCGATAAAATACAGAGTATTCCACGTTCTCTGCCACAAACTTACGGGTTTTGCAATATCTGAATTTGTATAAGGTCGAACAGTTGAGTAACTTGGACCACCGATAAAATCCTTGAGCCACGGTGCAGCGCCTAACGGAATAAAGCCAACTATGGGTGGCTTACCCTTAGCAACCTGTAAAAAATACCTACAGAGTGACAATGGCGAAATTGATAAAACTATAAGTATAGCTATTATCTGTAATAATTTTAGATAATGACATTAATTAAATATTACTCTACAGAATAAATTCGTTATTTTATTAGCACACAGTGCAAAACAAATATACAATTATACAACAAAGAATTTTCACATTCTATTTTTTGTGTATTGTGTACTATAGCCTAAGAAATGCCATTTATTTCAAGTAAAAAGCGATAATGAATGTTATCGCTGCTACTTTTGCAGAAAATCGCTGATATTAACAATGACTAGGTTGCTTTCAAGGCCGCACGGTGGCATGCAAATAAAATTTAACTTACAAAACAACTTTTGCCGCTTGTAACTTGAAAATGCACTAAACAATTACAGTTTTAAATATGTATATAGATAGCTTATCTTTACCTCCCACAATCCATAGAAACATTGATGTAGAGTAACGTCTTGCACTATGACATCGAACTCGACAGTCTTGATCATTTCCAAAAGTTCTTTTGCTGCATCAGTTTTTATCACTCTGTCACATCCGTAGATGGCCCACTGATATGTAACATACGCCATATAAAGTACGCTGTATTTCTCCCACTGTGCCGGGCCATAATCCTCGTATTCGTCGGAAAAATTTATTAGACCATTGAAAACCTGAAAGCGGTACTCTTTATTATACAGGAAAAGACATGTAAAACTTTGATAAATTAGAAAGTATATTGATCTTACATAAAATACAAAACAATATTTCTTAAAAAAGAATTATATATTCTTCCTCATTTGTGTTTTTACAAATTGGAAATAATAGATTTATATCCAGAATATTTTTGAGTTTTGTATTACATATGTACTTACGGCGTATGTCAAGTTCTCTGAGAGTTTACCCTGGACCTTAGTCTCGAGTGTGCTTACTGCGTGTACATGATGGCCTTCGCGAAGTAGTCCTTTAACCAAATTCTCCGCCCAAATGTGATGACTAGTCGATGGAAGAGATTGTAGGAGTAAAATCGACAGCGGTTTCGACGATGTCACAAGGCCCATTAAAATACAACAAACAAGGTGAAACAATAAGATGGTACAACTTGTCATTGTTGGTACAAACGTGAAAGTCTCTCGCGTGGTTTTCCGATTAGTTCCCGACACCGAGTACCTTAGTATATATGAGTCTAAGTACAACATTCCCCTTCTCTTCACTTCAAGCTAATAGCCTTTTTCGTAATGAGGATAATCATAAAATTACGTAACACACTGGCAATTGTCGACATTTTCTTGATAACTTAGAAGAAAACAGACCCAAGTATCGCTTTCCCGATTTTAACCAGCTTTGGATATTCTGTAGTATGTATCAAAATAAGAGACACGTATTTTTTTATAAGTATTTGTATGCACATTTATGAAACACACTTATGAAGAAAATTGACTTTTATGTTTCGACTTTCTAATCGAATATCACCGATACAACAGGAGATATGTAAAAATATTTTGAACACGACTTTGATAGTTTTAAAGATACTTCATAACAATATTTAAATTTTTTGAAAATGTTATGATTTTTAAAATATTTTCACCATTTATTTAAAAATTTTATAACACTTTTAAAATTAAATTAAAGCTTATTTAAAGATAAGTTCAATCATGTATAATAAAATTATTTTCTGAAAATATACTTTTCAGAAATAAACTATAAATTAAGTATATCTAATATATATATATATACTGCAGATGCACGTTGTCCGTAACTGTCTTATATACCTACCCACTATTTGCTGTATCAGCTTCTCTCTTTTTCTTTACAATTTCAATGCAATGAATAGAATGCATATATTTAGCACACAGCCATGAATAATTTTAAAATATACTAATACTATACTATACTAATAATAGCAACATGTTTGTAAAAGTAGTAAAAAAAAAGTTAACTGATCCAATGACAAACAAACCGAATATTAATTTGATATCAAAGTTTCAGACAGTAGGGGAGACCGGCGCGGGCGTGGCGGGGCTAACTTGACATCGCATCGGGGCAAACTTGGCACTAGGCTTCTTGCCAATTTAAATCTATCGTATAGAAACTTGCCTTTCCTACAGTAAATGCGTCTTTATGTGCCAGAGTTGTCAACGGAATTTGGTGACATTTTGAGTTATGGTATAACTTTTAGAGCGACATAAGCGTTTTCGATGGTAAAATTAATTTTTCTGATCTCTTGAAAATTTCTACTCTTTCATCAAGCTCTTACGAATCTATAAGTGATTTTGATGGGAAATTTGATGCTCTCTACGAATCCGATAATTGTTTTTGCATATTTTCAAAATTTTTATGTTTTTGGAGTGACAAAAGTAAAAAACAACGTTTAGGGCAAAGTCGATACCACGCCACCTGCACCGGGGCAAAGTCGACACTAATCTATTTCGATAAAGCGTTGTAAATAGGTCATTTGCTTTTGGCTTACAGCAAAATGGTTCGTACATACAATAGAATAGACCAGCAATAGATATGGAAATGATAAAAAAAGCTGTACTTGCCGTAAAAAGGGAAAAATGAAGATCAAGCATGCTGCAGAAATATTCGGGATGCCATACAAATTGGCGTTTATTATGGCTCATGACAAATTTGCGCTCACGGCCGAACGCAAGTTTACCTGCATTAATTGTTTTTCAGAAATGAGTTTAGAAGAAGATAATTAAAAGTTTAACAATTTTTTTCTTATTATTTCCAATTATTGTTTTACTTTATTCCAAATTTTTGTACTTTCTAAATACACGATAAACAACGTATTTTTATTTTCAAGCAATAAAAAATAAGTTTTAGATAAAATTGTATCGATCAGACAAAGTGTCGAGTTTGCCCCGGCATTTTTCAATTTTAAAATTTGTCTTCGCGTCACTTTTTCTCTCTTGGGGGCAAAACAAAGCAACGTACAGCAAAACTTCCTTAAACAATTTTGTACCTAACAAAACACTCTTCAAATGTGTACCATTGAATTCGCTTGAAAATTTTAATTGTTGAAAATTGCGTTTGAAAAAATTGTGTCGAGTTAGCCCCGGTTTCCCCTAATCTCCAAATGCTTTATATGGAAATTTGGACAGTTTAGTTCTCTATTATCGTAGAATAACTATATCAATAAATGCGGCTTACTCATATACCCAGCAAATACACAAAACGAGACTTTTTATTTAAGAAAATTATATAATACTTACTCGTATAATACCTACTTATATAATAGGTAGGTATACTTGTATAATATCTAATCGTACTTTAAAGTACTTTTCTACGTCATATGAATATAAAGCATTATTTATAAAAAGACGTCTTTTTCCTTTTTTAATCTTTTTCCTTTGTTCTTTTACATTGTATCTTCTAGATTGTCTCATCCCCTATATGATACTTAGATTTTAAATTAAAGAGATAAAAGAAGATTCTATATTATATGCAAAAATCCTGTTAAATTTTTTTCGTGTTTTTTTGAAACTTTTGTTGAGTAAACATTTTTCTTTTTTCAATTCTGTTTACATTTACAATCTTTATTTTTACTTCCTTTTTTAAATCTTTTATGTTTTTTTTTCAAATTTTTCTTTAATTTTGTTACTTATTAAACCTATTGTTTTTTTCTTTAATTGTTTAAACAATTGAAATATTTTAAATATTTAACGGTGCTTTGTTTAAATAAGTTCTTCTTTTTTTTATTATTCTCTGTACATTTAATTCTTATGTTCTTCTTCCTCGAATTTTTCTTTCCAATTGTACTAGAGTTCATATTTGTCTCGATAATCCATCATCGATAGACTTATGCATTGCCGATATATGGCTATAAGGGTACATGATTAATAAATAATTTCTTACTTTTCAAACTCATTTTTTAATAAAATGGCAGCGTAATCTGTAACCTGTGTAATGTAAAATAAATAATTGTTGTTCAAGAAATGCTTTCTCTTTTGCAAATAAGTGATTTGACAAAAGGAATTGGTATATGCAGAGAGAAGGACTCTCTGGTATACATATGTATGATTAATTGCGTTTGATAATGAGAGTCGAATGGATGGCGTGTCGATATATCGATACAGCGAGTGTGAGACGATACAGCGAGAGCGCGACGATCGGAAGCGAGAGAGGAGAGTAGAGTTAATGGCGGACAAGCAGTGTCGTGTGCAAGCGTCGTAATAAAGAATAAAGAAAAGTTATTCGAGTGAGCATTATTGAGTCCCTTACTACCACAGTATTAATCAGAAGTGGGATAGACGTCGCGAACGTTCGGGTATTGTGGCCAAGAGTGGCGATAACGCGATATTTCGGACTGAGAACTCGTGACTGAGAATTTACGCAGCGTGGCGACGTTACGATCTGGCCGAGTGTTGAAACCTTGTGAAGGGCGAGCGGGCTCGAGTGCTGAAAACGTTCGTGAGGAAGGTATTCTGGCAGATATGTCGACCGCGAGTGATAGCCAAGGGCTTGGTTCTGGCGAAGAAACGACAGTTACGGCAATTACGGCAGTTTCAGCAGCTGCTGCAGTTGCTGCAGGCAACGGAACGACCAACGACAACGGTCCGCGTTATTTCCGAGATGTGCACGAGGCACTTCCGAAATTTGATCCAGTGGTAGGAGACATCGCTATAGAAGATTGGATAAGGAAAATCGAAGAATTTGGTGTTCTGTACAATTGGGACGATGTAGCCATTCGTCATTACGGTTTGGTGAAATTAACCGGCGTCGCGAAGAAATGGCGGGACAGCCTTCCCGCGCAAAACTTGACCTGGCGAGAGTGGAAGGAACTACTAATCGAAGCGTTCCCATCGGACGATAGTGTCACTAAGAGACGTCTGGAGGCGCAGAATTACAAACGGAAGACCGGACAACACATGGTGGAATATTTCTATGAAAAGTTATCTCGTTGCAACAAAGCACAGATGTCAGATGCGGAGACCATCGAGTGGTTAGTGCTAGGTATCGAAAACATGAAGATTCGTGAATACATTGGTCCGTTGAGCAGATACGATAAGCCTAGTAAATTATTACCTGACTTGAAGAGTGCCGAACGATTTATTCCGGAACCTGAGAAACGAGGAAGTTCCGATAAGAAGGGATCATCTCAGTCGATTCGATGCTACAAATGTAAAGAAGACGGACATCATGCGAATAAATGTCCACAAGCAAAAGAAATCGTCTGCTTTAAGTGTAGTGGCAAGGGACATTACGCGAAGGATTGCAAGGGCGAGGAGCGTACGAAGAAATCAGGAACGAGCGATACGACAACGACCACGAAGGCGAGTACAAGTGCAACCACGAGCAAGACAGTGATGCAGATTACAGGATCGCAGACACATGTGAAATACTTCAAGGATGCATATCTTAACGACAAATATTTGAAGAGTTACGTCGATCTGGGGAGCAGTTGCGTGGCGTTACGAGACGATATTGCCGAGAAGGAAGGATTTACGTATCTGGAAGGAGATTTCGAACCGCTGATAGGTTATGGTAACGGAGAGGTGAAACCGAAAGGTTTATTTACAGCGAACTTGACGATTGATGGTGTCACAGTGAAAGTTAAGGTTCATGTCGTACCGAAGGAGAGTCAAACCATTCCTCTGATTGTTGGTCACCCATATACGGAGGCGAGTAATGTGATAATGGTAAGCAAACCAGGCGAGCTGAGGATTGGCACCGACGAAGCTGATCTTTTGCGAATAGAACCAGAAATGAAAAGCAAGACCGTTTTGTGGGCGTCTGAAGAAACAGTGATACCGAATAATTTCTTGGGACATGTCATGGTTCGAGGAGACTTGCAAGGATGTGACGTCAGTGTCGAAGGAAGAATGCAGGCGGATGGACAACTAATTCCAAGATGTCTGATAAGTGCCGATGAAGAGGGAAGATCGATATTGCCTGTGTTAAATGTGACGGGTAAAGATCTCAAGATCAAAGAAGGCGCAACGATCACGAGAGGCGACATCTCAACTCCGCACACCGAAACACCAAGACGACAAGAGGTCAACACGAAAGAAATAAAGCCTGAGGAGATAGACACCGACGCGCCAAAGGAAGAGATTCCTGAAATTCTCAACGTACTTAACCAATATAAGGACTTAGTTGCGCGAAACATGCGACAGATTGGATGCACGGATAAAGCTGAAATGAAGATTGAGTTGGAGAAGACTACACCTGTGCATTATAGGCCGTACCGAGTATCTCAAATGGAGCGAGAGCAAGTTCAGCGTATGGTCAACGACTTGAAGGAAGCGGATATCATCGAGGACAGCAACTCACCGTTCGCGAGTCCAGTGATACTTGTTCGGAAGAAAACTGGCGACATACGTATGTGTATCGATTACCGAGGGGTAAATAGACAGACTGTCAAACGACCATTTCCAATGCCGAGGGTAGATGATCAGCTAGACCAATTACATGGTATGCAATATTTTACGACATTAGATTTGAGTAGCGGGTATTATCAAGTTCCAATGTCGAGAGATTCGAAACATATTACCGCGTTTAGTACGACCGATGGTCACTATCAGTTTAAACGTATGCCTTTTGGCTTATGTAACGCACCGTCAGAATTTCAGCGATTGATGTGGGAAATTCTTCAACGTCTTAATTATAAAACCGCGATGGCATATTTAGATGATATAATAATTCCGTCTAAGACTATTAAAGAGGGGCTTGAAAAATTAAAACTCGTACTTGAAGCGCTTAGAGAAGCAGGCTTAACTTTAAATCTTGCGAAATGTAGTTTTTTTAAAGAAAAGAATTGATTATTTGGGATTCGAGATTACAGCTAACGGTATAGCGCCGGGAAAGAGAAAGGTGGAAGCAATTCGAAAGTTTGAAACCCCAAAAAACGTAAAAGATGTTCGAAGCTTCGTAGGTCTCGCGAGCTATTTTCGTAGATTCGTGAAAAATTTTGCGTTGATTGTTCGAGCGTTAACCGAATTATTGAAAAAGGATAGTAAATTTGAATGGGGGTCTAAACAGCAAGAAGCGTTTGAGGAAATTAAAATTAAGTTGACTGAAGGTCCGATATTGAGTGTGTACAGCCCGAGTGCAGAGACTGAAGTGCACACAGACGCGTGTTCGTTAGGATTAGGAGGCGTTTTATTACAGAGACAAGAAGACGGGAAATTACATCCAGTATCGTATTATAGCCGAAAAACGACGCGTGAGGAATCTAAATATCATTCATATGAGCTAGAAGCGTTGGCGATTGTGTGTACCTTGGAACGATTTCGAGTATATTTAATTGGTATTAGATTCACGATTAAAACGGATTGTAACAGTCTAAAATTGTTAGCGTCGAAACGAGATTTGAAACCACGAATAGGACGTTGGTTTGTTCGATTGTCTGAGTTTGATTACGTCATCGAATATCATAAAGGTGAACAGAATTCCGTAGCGGACGCATTGAGCCGAAACCCTGTGGGAGATGCGGTAGAAACAGAAGTTGAAGGGTTACCTGTATTAGGCATTAAAATAAATACCGATTGGGTAGCGGCGATGCAACGAACGAGTCCGGAGATTTTAGAAGTACGTGGAAGATTAGAAGCGGGAGATGCGGAAACACATCAAAAGTTCACGATGTATAAAGCGAGAGTCTATCGAATTACAAAAGGTAGGTGGCGATTATATGTACCAGATGAATTGCGATATGATTTAGTTTCGGAGGCTCATAAATCACTTTGCCATATGGGAATTGATAAAACACTAGCGGCAGTGAAAGAAACGTATTACTTTCCGAAAATGAGAGAGTTTGTGACGAAGTACGTCGGACGTTGTATTAATTGTATTTATTATAAGACACCAACAGGAAAACCAGTAGGGTATTTACATCCGTACGATAAGGGAAGCCGATCATTTGAGGTCATTCATATAGACCATCTTGGACCGTTTATATGTACTGAGAACGGGAATAACTATGTAATTGCGGCGGTAGACGGATTTAGTAAGTATTGCGTATTGAAAGCTGCACACAGCGCAGGAACTCAAGAAGCGATCGAGTTTGTTCGAGAGTTTGTAACTACGTATGGTCGACCCACAAAAATTATTACTGATAGGGGCGTAGCATTCACGTCCCACGACTTCGAATTACTTTGTAAAGATTTGAATGTTCAACATGTAAAAGTAGCTTCAGCAACACCGCGTGCAAATGGTCAGGTTGAGCGAATAAATAAAATAATTACTACTAGTCTTGCGACAACAGCAAACGAGGAAGGAGACGATTGGGATAAGCGATTGTTAGATGTACAGTGGGCGATGAATAATACCGAGCATCGAGTAACGAAACGTACTCCTTTTGAAATAGTATACCGTCATAAAAGTAGGGGCGTTAGCGATAATCCTTTGACGGCCGAGATTATACAATTAAACGAAGAGCTAAACTTACAAGAAGAAAAGGAACCGGTAGAGAATTTACTCGAGAAAAACCGCGAAGTTCAAAAGAAACAATTCGATAAAGGCCGACGAGAGGCACCCGAGTTTAAAGAGGGCGATTTAGTAATGATTAGAAGCGAAGCACCTGCTACAGGTAGAAGCAGAAAATTAGAGCCAAAATATCGAGGACCTTACGAGATTGTCAAATCTTTAGACAGAGATCGGTATTTGATTCAGGATATTGAAGGTGAACAACAGTCCTCACGATTATATAAAGGAATCATTGCGGCTGATCGATTAAAAGTCCTACCGAAGTAAATGTATACTCCAAAGATTAAAATTAGTTTGCGTTATAATACTTAAGTTTCTATAGAATTAGTTGCGTTTAAAATGTTAAATTGCGTTCAGAGTGTTAAGTTCTTAAATTTAAGATATATATGTTCAAGTTCCTAAAGTTAAAGTATTTGTGTTCAAATTACCAAAGATAAATATGTACGTTTAAGTTCTAAAGGTTGTAATATTATTTATGTTATGTTCCGAAATGTTTAATACACAAGATGAGTTGTTTTATACGCGTGACGAGGACGTCACTAAAGCAGAATGGCCGAAACTGTTGTAAGTCGAATGAGAGTCGAATGGATGGCGTGTCGATATATCGATACAGCGAGTGTGAGACGATACAGCGAGAGCGCGACGATCGGAAGAGAGAGGAGAGTAGAGTTAATGGCGGACAAGCAGTGTCGTGTGCAAGCGTCGTAATAAAGAATAAAGAAAAGTTATTCGAGTGAGCATTATTGAGTCCCTTACTACCACTCTCTGGTATACATATGTATAATTAATTGCGTTTGATAATGTAGAAACAGCGATGTCGGTAATATAAAAATTTATAAAGCTATTTATATAATGTTGACAATGTAGAAATTTTTGAGCATACTTACTGATGCAATAGCTGAATAGCTTGACCATCTGCACGCAAAACAGGAAACAACGTGCATTACATTTAGGGCCAATTGTTCCAACCCGTTGGTAAAACTAACTAATAGTTAAATTATACATATATATGCCAATTATTTTTTTTAATTAGACAAAGATAGACATATAATTTAACTATTAGTTAGTTTATCAACAGGTTGGAACAACCGTCTCTTAATCGATAAAGCGAGAGATAGAGAGAGAGAGAGAGAGAGAGAGAGAGATAAGTATACTGTAATAAAATCGACAGTAACAGATATGAACGTATAAACAGATACAGACATGTCCTCAATGCAAATATTGTGATAAGCTTTACTGCGTTTATCGCATAATTCAGATATATAGATGTTCTTTCAGATAGATGTTGACTTTGGTGGATGTTGGTAATATATTTACACATAAATATATATACACATATATGTATATATATATTTATATTCAAACGTCTCGTAATGATAGATTACTAAAATGATATATAATATGTGAAACTATCAACTTATACAGTCATTTATAAGATAGCAATCAATGACTTATAAGTTGCTCGTTTCACATACTATGTAATTAAAAACATTAATTAATTGGTTTTCGTATATTTTTACGAATCGTATATTTCGTAGTTTTAAAATACGATTTTTTTAAAGTTTTTTGGGACAAAATATATGCGCTTTTTGAAGAAAAATATTCAAAAAGGAAACTGGGTCTAATCAACCAAATCTTAAAAAATTATATATGAAATAAAGGTAGAAAAGACTGAAGAATATAGAATATGAAATAGACCGATATCTCAAAACTTACGGAAGTTACAACCACGAACATTGCTCCGAAAATTCCAAATTTTATTAAAAAAGAACCCCTTTACCGATTGTCGCCAAATTCAATCCCAAACTTTCTTAAACAATACCCTATTGTTTAAAAAAAATTTAACCCAATATTTACAATTCTTTAAAATTAAATGCGTCTACAAAATGCAATAAAAATTTTTGAAATAATTTTTTTAGTCCTTTTTTACAACAATCGATTTTTTTTATTATTCTATCAAGTAGCTCTTGCTGAGAAAACAGATTAAAAAAGAAAATTTTTTCACCGATTCTCGCCAAATTCAATAACAACCATTTTTCTATTTCTATTATATTCTTCAGTTTTTCTACTTCTATTTCGTATATAATTCTTTAACATTTTGTTGATCAGTTCTTGAGTTATACATAAGCGAAAAAAGTAATGAAGAAGCAATGTGTAAGTTTTTAATTTACATACTTTTTTATTATATTAGTAATGTTCTTCTAATTCTATTATATTCTTCAGTCTGTTCTACCCCTATTTCATATACAATTTTTTAAGACTTGGTTGATCAGTTCTTGAGTTATATATAAACGAAAAAAATGAAGAAACAACGTGCAAGTTTCTAATTTACACACTTTTTTATTATATTGGCAATTTTTTTCGAATTCTATTATATTCTTCAGTCTTCTCTACCCCTATTGCATATATAATTCTTTAAGACTTGATTGATCAGTTCTTGAGTTAAAGGCATTTAAAATTTCGGAAAATCCGTACATATATAAAAGCCTTATAAAGCTGAGTCTAATCAACCAAATCTTAAAGAATTATATAAGAAATAGTGGTAAAAAAGACTGAAGAATATAATAAAATTAGAAATAGCCCGATATCTCAAAATTTGTGGAAATTAGAGCAACATTTAAAATTTCGAAGAATCCGTACTTACATAGAAGCCTTATAAAACTGGATCAAATCAACCAAATCTTAAGGGGTTATAGCAGTTCTGGAGGCCGAAAAAGAGCAAATTTTTGAGAATTTTTTCTAAAAAATCATAAGCATATATTTGTACAGAAGTTTGATATTCGAAAAAGTACCATTTGAAGAACATTCAGTATTTTTTTCGCATAAAAATATTTATTTAAAAAAAAGTTGCAGCCGATGTCCGGAAAGCACTTTTTTAAAAGTACTTTTGCGGTGAGCACTGCCGTTCGGAACCAGGTTATCTGTAATCAAATAACCAAAAAGATTTCGTTAGTATATTAGTTTATCCTATGGTTAATCGATGGAATTTCCGAAAATTTAGTTAAAACGAAATGGCAAATGTTTAAAGTTAAAGTCTCGATTTTTGTGAAAAAAACGGACATTTTTTGTTTATCAAATCGAAAGTATACATTAAAAAAAAAATTCTTTAATTAAATACTAGATTTTTATATCTAAAAAAAGCACAAAAAATTGCAGAAATATTGATGCAGTAGTTCTTGAGATATCTTGCTTTATACCGACTTTGAAAACATAGTTTCGAGAAAAACGCGTTTAAAGTTTCAAAACCTGATTACACGTAATTAAAACATTTATTTTTTAACTTACACAGAGTCATCTATCTCAGGCCCTTCAGATATGTAGATGCTGCCTCCAAAACGTCAATCTGTTTTTGCCTACGAAGCATTCTTCCCTCCCGGGTGCTCTCTCGCGCTCTCTTGTCGGAAATTTTTATGCGTTTCTCTTCTTTCTTCGCAAATTCGTGGGCGTTTCGGCCGATACTCACTCCCATGGAGTCCATAAACATAATGTCTCAAATCGGGACATGAGACGTCTTAAAGACATCATTAAGACATCTTAGAGACGTTACATCATAAGACGTCTTGAAGATGTCTTAATGACGTCTTTTTGACGTCATATGCCCCGATTTAAGACATGCATGTTGTCTGAGGTACATAATCGATAATAGTGCTCCTGTACCTTCATTAAATACGCAGGCAGCTAATTCGACGATAATTGGTTATACATAAAAGCCTATAACTCCGTGAATTTTGATTCAATCGACTTGAAACTTTGAGGAAATATTTATAAGATTATATACTTTCCGAAAATATCTTTTTTTTTTTAAATCGATTTTTAAGAAATTTTTTACTACTAGAACCCCTTGAAGTATTATATATGAAATAGGGGTAGAAAAGACTGAAGAATATAATAAAATTAGAAATAGCCCAGTATTTCAAAATTTGCAGAAGTTAGAGCAATCATGGGCATTTCTAAAAAAATTCAAAATTTTATAAAGAAAGAAGCCCTTTACCAATCGTCGCTAAATTCAATACCAACCTTCCTTAAATGATACTCTATCGTTTAAAAAATAAAACAGCCCAATATCTCAATATTTGCGGAAGTTAGAGCAACCACGGACATCAAATCCGCACATACACACACACAGGACATTTTTTTTAAATGCAATTTTTTGACGTTTTAGAACATTCTGAACACATTGGCAGCGGCAACTAAAAAAAAAATTTTTTCACGGAAACAAAGCTTCCTCTATGAGGAAGCAACAAGAAAATTAAGAAAAAATACTACTAACTGTAAAAAATTTTTAAATAAAAATTTTGTATAATATATAATTATATTGTGTTACGCGTTTATTTCTTAAATAATAATTGTTACATTAAAATACAATACCTTTCTTTGTGTAAAATATTTCTTCAATTGCATATAATACGGACTGCGTAGATAAAGTTTTAAAAGCGTGTGCGACATCGCTTTCGAGCAGAATCGTTGCTTTCTATGTGAAAAATTTTTTCCTTTTATTTCGAATCAATTATTAAAATTTATTAATTAAACAAAATAACGTACGTATCTATAAATTTAATTTATTTCCAAAATATTAATTTATATTGGTATAAAAATGTAATAAAAATGTCCCTAAAAATAACACTGTTTTTATTTATTGCTAAAAAGAGTTTTTATTTACCAAATTATTATATTATGCTTAAATATTATTTTTAATGTTTACCTTTATTTATTTGGACAACTCATCATAATACAGCATACTATTAATTACAATATCTATGCAAGTTAATACTACATTTTCTATATCTATACATTAATTGTACTTTTGTACGTTAACATTACGTATAACTACACGAAATATCTAATAATATGTTAACAACTTACGACTGTTTACTCTTGCGCATTTTAGACACAATGTGATTGTAATAAAAATTAATCAGTAACTTTATTGTAAAGAATACAATTAATAATGTTATCAAAAGATTAAAAAACAGAAATGCGTAAACATCGATCAGATTTTGTTCCACCCAGCTCTGAGATCTCAGCGGCGTTGCTAAACTTCCATTTGGATGACGGACGGCGTATTCAATACTCCAAATAGCTAAATCTAATGGCGATATTGGCCGATCCCGGAACTCGCTCGATAATCGTTTCATGTTTCTTGTATAACTGCAACAAAAAATTTTAATAATGTAATACAAACGTATAGCGTGTCTAAACTAAAAATATAACTGAAAATGAGAAGACAAAGTAAAAACAAGACGGTAAAATTCTATAATATATTAGTTTTTAAACATTATTTTTTTGGAAATTTATGAAACTAATAGAGATCTATGCTAATTTAAAAATTATTGAATATGATTATATTATTTTACGTTTAATTCTCAAATAATAATTGCTATATTAAAATATTCGAAATATGATACCTTTCGTTGTAAAATATTTCTTCAATTGCGTGTAGTATGGACTGCTTGGACCAAATTTTGAAACCCAAACGAATACCAGCGCCTTTAGCTACTATTATTGCTGCATTGGATTTTTGGTCCGCATAGGAAGGTGTAATAATCATTGGTATACCTTTCCAAATGGCTTCTTGCGTGCTAAAAAGACCACCATGCGTCCAGATTGCTTTCACATTTTTATGAGCTGAAAAAATTTGTTTTAATAAATTTTAATTCTAAATTATCAAAATCTGACATTAATATAAGCATTTCATTATCTACAAAAAATTTAATTAAATAAATATAATGTATTTTTTAATAAATAAATTTTATTACCTATAAATTACTTTTAAACAAAAAATAATATTTTTATCATAAAATCTTATTACAAAAAGGTTATAAAATAGTTGTAATAATTGATAGAAACTAATATAATCTTAAGAGAGAAAAAATCTATAAAAGAAAATTATATTGTTCAAACATTACAGATTAGCGCTGGTAAAAATAGCGGCTAGTCAAAATTATTTTATTTTTTGAATATACAGATATATTCGAAAGAGGAATAAAATGGAGTAATCTGAATATTTAAAATTATCCGGATAATTCAGATAGTCCTGATGTTAAATGGAACAGAAATCAATTTAACTTACACAGTGTTCTGTAAACTTTTTGATTAAAAATTTTATTATAGCAACATAAATACTGATAGTCTAGATTGAAGTGGTGATTCACTCCCTTGGATTGAATTTCTACTTTTTATGGGGAGTTTAAATTTACTCTAAATTTGAGTTAATATGATCAATCTATTTACAGTAAAATTTTACTCCAGGAGATTGCGAGAATATGCAATAAAAAATAACATATTTAATATATACATATATATAATAATTTGTTAGCACCAGATAATGTTAACGTATTTGAATTTTGAGATATATTTTTGTAATTACTGTTAATAAACCAAAAAATAAATAAATGTTTTTAAAAAATTAAATTTTTTAATTTTTCTTAAAAATAAAATTTTTTCAATAAGTTATGCACAAGAACCAATTAATTAAAAAAATAATTGTATATACATATATATATGTATATACATATAGGTATATGTTTGTATATGTCTAGTGCAATATTTTCCATATTATAAAACATTGGAATGCCGATTTCAATAATAATTCGAATTGCGATTACATGAAAGTAAATGATTTGTCAACTATAAATCTCATTCTGCTCAATATATATTTAAGAGAACATGTCACAATAATCCCAATCAATGACTAAAATTAAACAAATGTTATAAGAAAATGTATATCGAGTTTAACGTTTTTTTTTTTGTATTTTTGTATTTTGTATTTTTTTTGTATTTTTTAATATTTTTGGTATGTTTTTTATTTTTTTAAGAATTGAGAAACGTACACAGAACTTCTCTTTGCGGAATCCACTTCATAATCATTACATTGTCCGGTACTTGAAACGGTATTTTAATATCTAACTTCCAAAGCACTCGTTGCTTCAATTTTGACAGAGCCAATATAACGGTCTTAATTCTGTCTATTCCGACAAATTTCCATTCCACGTTTGTCCCTAATGATATTACGATGGCTCCGTTCTTTGCTTTGTCAAGAAATACACGCACGTTCTGCGAGATAATAAAAATAATAAATATTTTGATAATATACAAAAATATATAGATATATCTTAATTTTAAAACAACTAATTAAAAGTAATTGATACATTTAAAAAATAAATTATTCTAAGCAAAAAGCACATAAAATTTATACATATAAAATTTATACGATATTCTTCTATAGGTTATTGTTATTAAGTAAATAGAATATTATTTTGTTATAGAATATTATTGGTTTCTTAAATTTAACAATATATCGCACAATATTTATACTGCTTAGTGCTTACATCACAATGAGTGAGTTCAGAGTTGTATAATGTGTTTTTCATATATTTTATTATTGACTATGTATATGTAGAGGAAGTTGGGGTAATTTGAATTGTCCTAGCCTTTTTTAAGATAACTTGAAAACTATTAAAGATAACTAAACTTTGTTTTACCTGAGTTGTAATGCTAAATGTTTATTACATCGTCTTCCTAACAAATTTTGTTTATTCATAGTGAATTGAATATTATAACAAAATTTTTGAAGATAGATTTTTGTACGGTAATTTGAACTATGTTGGGCAAAACACCTTATTAATCTTGCAAAAAAATAATTTTTATCAAATTTTAAGGCATATTAATAATAAAATCTATAATAATTATTATATTAATTATATATTTATATATATTATCCGATATCGTTATTTTTATCATTTTATCATACACAATAGAAATGTACACTTGCTAAATAAACTACACTAAGGATTTATCTTACAATTACTTAGTTTTACATCCAACAAAAAGCGACTAAGAATCTGTGAAGTAGATTGACTTGGCAAAATAAAAGTTTATATACTAACCTTACACTGTAAGCGATACACACAAAATCTTTAATTTTAATTTTTAACTGTATGACACGTTGTACCACGCTGCCGCTTTGTACGTTAAGTTAGCGGTCCAACAGCTATAGTAATTTTACTACTGTCCGTTAGATTGTAACACTTAATAATCTAGATATCGTGATGGTTCAACTTGCCCACGTGTTTCAAATTACCCCAACTTCCTTTATATTTTGTACAAGATATAAATATATTAAATATACATGACACTATATAAATTCAAAATATTAGTCAAATTTTTCTTAAGCTAAAAAAAGTCTTATTATAAGAGTATTTCTTTGTTATTTTGAATAGAAGAATTCAAATATCTATGCAATACAAGATAAGTTCAATTTTGAAAGACTTTGGATGATATTTCAATCCCAATTTTGTTAAAATTCAATTTCCACAGTACGCACAGTTTGTTTGCTAATATTGCTGTTATTGCTATTTTTGTTTTTGCTCTGCATATCAAATAAAAAGAACAATTTCTCAAACCTCGGGATACGTTACGACTTTGTCTCCGGCAATCGGTTTGAACGTCTGGACATGAAATCCTCCAATTTCCAAAGCGTTCGGCGGCAATGGGATCGCAGGCTCGAACGCAGAATGACTATTAATTAGCACTACATTAATTCTGTCTTTTTCTATTTCATGTACTGGCCTAATTGAATGGCCTACATATTCTTCAGCGATCCGTTGAACGATAGGCAAGAAATAATAGTATCGCATGAAATCGTCTGCGATAAAATATAGAGTATTCCACGTTCTTTGCCATAGACCTACAGGTTTTGCAATAGCTGAATTTGTATAAGGTCGAACAGTCGGATAACTCGGACCACCGATGTAATCCTTGATCCAAGATGCAGTGCCTGACGGAATAAGGCCCACTACGGGTGGCTTACCCTTAGCAACCTGTAAAGAATAGTTACAGAGTGACAAAAGCGAAGTTGTTAAAAATGAATAACTGTTATATTGTAATAAATAGATATAATAAAATTAATTGAATACTATTCTGCAGAAAAAACCTTCCATTCTTATTAGCATATTGTACAAAATACAATAAATACAACAAATACACACAAATATTAAATTTATAACTCCTATGTACCAGTATTGCGATTTCGAAGGACACGGAACCCTACCATTTGGCATGGAACGCCGCTATTACATATGCATGCAGGATATATCGATATAGCATAAGACGAAGTTTCGGTTTCTGTTATAGGCTACACCGATATATATGTATGTCATGCATACGGTAGTAGCATCCCGCATGCCAAGTGGTTGGTGGCTCCCGTGTCCCTCAAAATCGCAGCACTGCTGTACACTACTATTTTAAAAAACGATTATTTTGGTTGCATGGTTCAAGATACATGTTTAAAAAATAGGCGTATGGGCACCCATTTTAATAACAGAGATTTATTTCGAATTCTCCGAAGGCATAGTTACTGTTAAAAAGTGTCTTAATTATTGTGCAAGTTTAAACGATCATTATCTCAAATATATACTAATCAAAATACATATTGTAATCTACGCTGTGAGAATCCGTTCTTTAAATAGTCAGCAGTACATTGTTTCAGTTGAGTGACATAATCAGTCAATAAGCGTAGATCAATCCCTCGAACAACGTACGCACAAGCCAACATTTATTAAAAATAGCAAAGATCTATGAAAACCGTCGTTTTTTGTAAAAATGTTGCAATTGATTCTGGATTCTGCAACTATTATTTCCTCGTATCTTACTATTAGTTTTATTATAAATAATATTAGTGCAATAATGTTCTCAACATTATTATTTGTAAGAGTGCGGAAGAGTGCCGAGATCCTTATACAATTTGTGGAGTTTCTAGACATAGCAATATATCGCACTGAGCCACGGTAAACAGCCGAGTTCTTGACCTATTTTTATAACATTTATTTTTAGAAGTATATATATTTTTTTTGTTTCGTTGAAACAAACTAATGAAAGTAACTGGTTTTTTCTACACTGTAGTGTGTTTAATTCCTTTCATTCTGCCTATTCATATTACAAAATATAGTTTTAATAACTTCGATTGGTACTCTTTATATGTGTAGAAAGAATGCCATAAAACTTTTGCACGTTCTGATATTTTCTTGGATTTTATGTATTACAAAAGCCTAAGAAATACCGTTTATTTCAGTATCTGTCCATTTGCAAGTAACAAATGTAAATAATTTCAATTTATGTTATCGCTGACATAAAAATAACGACTACGCGCTTCCAAAGTTGTGCAGTACCACAAACAAAATTTTACTTATGAAGTTACTTTAGTTGTTTGCAACTTAAAAATATGCTGAATAATTAAAAATTACTAAATATTATACATCGCTTATCTTTACCTCCCACAATCCATAGAAACATTGATGTAGTGTAATGTCCGCCACTATAACGTCAAACTCGACAGTTTTGATCGTTTCTAAAAGATTTCTCGCTGCTTTAGATTTTGTCAATGTGCCACATTTCATGATGCCCCACAGATATGTAACATATGCCGTATAAAATTCGTCGAACTGTTCCCACTGATCAGGACCATACTCCTCAAATTCGAAATCGTCAGAAGAATAAGTCATCGCATCTTCAAAAATCTAAAAATAGTTATGTAAAGAAAATCTAAAGTAAAAAGTAATAAATTAGAATCTCCACATATTAATTTTATATAAATTATATAATAATGTTTAAAAACAGAAATGTTGTATTCTCCTTTATTTGTTTTACAAATAGATAATAATCGATTTATTCAGAAAGTCTTCAAGTCTTGTAATATCTACTTACGGCATACGTCAAGTTCTCCGCGAGTTTGCTCTCGACCTTAGTCTCTTGTATGCTCACTGTATGTACATGATGGCCTTTGCGAAGCAGTCCTTTAACCAAATGCTCCGTCCAGATGTGATGACTGATTGATGGAAGAGCTTGTATCAGTAAAACCGACAATGGTTTCGATGCTGTTACAAAACCAATTAAAATACAACAAACAAATAGATGAAACAATAAGATGGAACAACTTGACATTGTTGAAACAAACGCGCAAAACTCTTATGTGGTCTTTCGATCAGATCCTAAGACCGAAAGCAATAGTATATCCCTTCTGAGCGTGTATTCTAGTATTGTGTTTCTTCTCTCGCTATTTCAGGCTAATAGTTTCAAAGTAATAGAAGCTTATCGTAGAAACGATAAAGTCGACAATATATGTAACAAGCTGATAATACTAGCATGTCGACATTTTCTTACAAGAAAACGAATCTAAAAGTTTCGAACCTTTTTCGTGGAATAAATATTATTTTAAAATATTATTAATGTAATAATCTAAATGCTACAATTTTTAGTACTACTATCTACATATTAAGTAAGAAATATTTAACTCTCTCATTTACACGTTGTTATGTCAATTCGTTAATTCTCTGCAAGTACATATTAATACTTAATAAACGCTGAAATATCCAGCAAAAAAATTAACAGGAAAAACTTAACATCAAGATTCAAAAACTTAGGCGTGCCCTGGGTGTATAGAAATACACTCACATTTATGATAAATATATGTTACAGTTAAAACCCGAAATCAGTCAAAACCCGAATTTCCTAGGAAATTCGGGTTTTAACTAAGTCCTCTCGGTAATTCGCGTTCTAACTGAAATAATTTAGTTAAAACCCGAATTGACTGACTGCTTTAGTAAATTCGCAATCTGACGTGTTTCTCTTACAGTCAAAACGCGAAATACCACAATCTGCAATGCTATATAAGGTATATGTTACGCTCAAAGATCGAAAACGCTCACTGAGCGAAAAAACCGACCACAACGCGTTCTGGCAATATGAAAATGTCACAACGCGTTATGGACGCTTATTGATGCAGCCATGACACGATTGACTTTCGATGATGAATATGTCGCAGCTACATGGTGTACACACACACACACACACACGCGGGGGGGTGCGGGAGGGGAGCCGAAGGCCCCCCTTGCAACCCCCCGCGTGTGTGTGTGTGTGTACACCATGTAGCTGCGACATATTCATCATCGAAAGCCAATCGTGTCATGGCTGCATCAATAATGTTCACAACGCGTTGTAGCATTTTCACGATCTTTGAGCGTAACATATACATTGTATAGCATTGCAGATTGTGAGATTTCGCGTTTTGACTGTAAGAGAAACACGTCAGATCGCGAATTTACTAAAGCAGTCAGTCAATTCGGGTTTTAACTGAATTATTTCAGTTAGAACGCGAATTACCGAGAGGACTTAGTTAAAACCCGAATTTCCTAGGAAATTAGGGTTTTGACTGATTTCGGGTTTTAACTGTAACATATATATATTCTATATATCTTATAATAGTTTATTACACCGTATCTATCTATTACCTAATATGTGACCCATTACTTGACACAAGGAACGCCAAAAATGGGCAAGGTTCTTATTTATATTAATAATTTTTATTTGTTCCACAGTAGGTATTTCGATTTTTTTGTAAATTCCCTATTTTGAAAAAAAAAGAACAAATTACACAAAATCTCTGCGGCATATGTATGTCATACAAAAATTTTTTACATGTTAATTACTCAAGAACTATGTACAAAATTTTAACAGCATAATAATTAAAAATAAATAATATAAGACTTTCTTTCAATAATAAAGTATATAAGCGTTTGTTATGATCTATAAATTTAATGCTAGTTAAGTTTTGCAAATATTAACTAAATACATAACTACGATAATAAATAATTTATTAAGATAATTGTCTCGCGACAATACAATTCAAACATTTATACTCTAAGTCGACGTCAAGTCAAAACATTCGAAAAATTACGGATACAGGTTTGTCGGATTCAACCAAGTCGGCTCGCAGTCTTTCAATTTTTTATATCGGAAAGACGTTAAATATTTAATACTAGCCAGTCTGGTCGAATAAATAAACTTGCTAATAATTATTCTGTTTGATAAGATAAATTACTTTTGTGTTCAAATTTAATATTTTCTAACAATAAGGTGTAATTTGAATTATTTTATATTTCTAATTAGACTACTATGTTACAGATTAAAAAAAGATTCTTGTAGTTTTATTTTTGAAATGATTGTGCCGTATTGATTGGTACCGATAAATAAATACTACATACACTACAGTAAACACCTATATAACTTGTTTTAATAATAATCTAATTCGGCTAAAATATCATCCCAGCCAAGGTTAGAACCTGGAATCTTCCGCATTCCGTTCGGGCGTCTTATTTACCAATTCGACTACCGGGGCATGTGGTAATATTTATCGAAATAACACATTAAGATGACTAAATAACAATAAGAGTGCTGTGTGAATCTTTCAAACCAAGTCGGCTCGCAGTATTTTAATTTTTCATATCGGAAAGACGTTAAATATTTAATACTAGCCAGTCTGGTCCATATATAAACTTGCTGTTAATTATCACTGGTGAATCTTAATATTCATTTCTGTCTAGAATAACTATTGTTAAACTCTTCTTAAGTATTGCAACTTCTTAAGTATTGCAGAGTTTTAATCAGTCTAATAAAATTTTCAAAACAAAACCAATTAAATATTTTCAGAAATAAAAAATTAACACATTATTTTTTACTTTATCTCAGAATTAATATTAACATACAAACAACATATTTTTTAAATACTCTAACTAATTTCCTTACTACAAATGAAAAGAAAACAGATTAATTTTGAAAGTAAAGAGTGATGCTGTTCTATTGGTACCTTCGGTGACGGTTGGCATCTGCAGTTGCAATATGATCACTATTTTTGTCTAAAATAAAATAAAAATATTTTTCTTAATACTATAAATCATATTGAAACGTATTGATACGTATTAAAGTGCCCTACGAGTCAGTGTATGAATCTGCCCCACAACGTCATACATAATAAAATATATCATCATCTTACAATTAGTCATAACATCTTGCCAGATGTGTTGTGATCCATTTTGTTCAGCTTGCCTCTAAATGGAGATAGCTCTTTCCACCATCTCTCGCCATTCTTCTCTATCTTTAGTATTGTGGACAGCCTGACCAAAATCTGTTTGTAAAAGTTTTTTCTTATGTCAACCCAGCGAGTCGGTAAACGTCCTCGCCTCCGTCTGCTCTCAGGTCTTCCCTGAAACACTAATCGCTTCATATTGTCGCTGCGCTGTACATGTCCAAAAAGATAAGTATCTTTGAATAAACAGCACTTGACAGACGTCTCTAAGGGCGTATTTCGTTGAGTATGGATGCATTTGTCTTCCGCGCAATCCAAGGAATTCTCAACATCCTGCGCCATATCCATCATCTCGAACGCATCGATTCTACGTTTATCAGCCTTCCTGACAACCCATGTTTCAGAAGCATATAAAAAGAAATAAAACATATTCTCAGCCAAAAATAGTACAAAGTTATTTCAAAATTTGTGACAAATTAGTAAAAAATATACTGTTTCTTTCTTTTGACAGAATTCTTATTTAGTATTAATCAGATTAATGTAAAAAATCACGTTTCGAAGACTTTGAAGAAAATTTACCTGAGAGAACGCAAAACGTGTCTATACCTGTTATTAATCGAGTGGACTGCTCGCGTACGAAAGATGTTTATATTCTTTGTATAACATAACGCCAACTATGCATGGATAAATGATCTTCTTAGATATTTTTTATGCGGAGGTATGATGACTCTATCAGTGTTTCCATTATATCAATGTGCCCCAACACCCCCTAGGGTTCTGACCTGTGCTCTTCCTTTCCATCTACCCTATAACAGTAGCACAACTGTATTGCAGTAGTATTGGCTAACAATATATAATATCCAATTTTTTATATTGGGTGCAGATTAACAATATTGCAAAGTGGATGTTCTTTCTTTTTGAGCCAATATTGAATTCTAATATTAACAATATTGCGATTAAGTCCAAACTCCAAAATTCGGATAAAAAACTGAAAAGCGAAGGAAAGGCTAACCAGAGGGGTAGAAGTTTGGAAGCACGCAAGCAGATAGATAAAAGAGACCGGGAAATGTTTTCACACTTTGTAATACTAATTTAAAAAAAAATGTTTGCAATATTTTATAATATCATATAGGTACTACTTTATATAATGTGACGACTTACCCCATACCCAGGGTTGGTTGTCACATGACTGGATTACTTAGTTGTCACGTATATTTCACGTAGACTCTACATGTAGAGGAACACACTACAAATAGTCCCTGTTCTAATGTTTTATTAAAATTAGTGAGTTTTTTGTAGATTTTTGTAGATTTCACTTAATAATACATCGCAGCATGAATTTAACAGTCATTGAATAAAAAATTGAGAATTTTCATAAACCTCGTCATAAATTTTGTAATACTTCTCATAAACTTACAGTAGGTAAGAGAATTATTATTCTTTTATTTAAAAGAAGAATATATTTATAAACTATGTTGCAATGACGGTTAACTATATATAAATACAGGAAAAATTATCTAAAACTATAATATTTTTTATGACTAAAAAGATTTTTTACGACTAGTAATTCCAAAAACCAACGGAACAACAAAAATAGAGGCAAGAAAAATTTACTCACCACGTCAAATTTTTAAAAACTTCTTTGTACACCCGACTAACACGATAGGGGCAACCTATACTATAGAGAAGAATATGCTACTCAATCTATTTAGTGAGATATAAGCTTTGTGACAACTAACCCGTGTGAATTTTAGCTCCGGTCTTCCCTACTTACGGTTACTTTTACAGGTACACGCTCTGAGGCGCGTGACTCAAGTCAAACGCACTTTTCTATGGCTCAGGATATGGGTCAATGTCCCATATCAAGAGACACGGTTTGTCTCGCGCCAAATACGCGCGGAGCGAGACCCCGTGGCTCTATTTACGCGACGCGACGAGTTGCGAGTACCCGAGATTTTGAGATCTCGATAACCAGTGAACGGATCAAGTTCTAACTAGGCTTAATGGATAGCTGGGACCATATAAGAAAAGTGTTTTTATTTTTCCTTTACTTGCCCTACGCTCGATTACGATGCAAAGTCCAATAAAGTGTGAAATTCTTACATTAAGATACGTCGTTATCGTCCTACGGTTGCTTTTGCATCGATAGATGGCGTTTTGAGAATGCTCGAGCATCTCCATAACACGTTGAAAAGAGACAGCATACGTATGTGCTCAGGCCGCTCAGCGCACGTCAACACGTCATACGAATATGGCCGTTACGGCCGGATCGGCAGTAAGTACAGTGTAGTGCTAATAAAAGAAATGTCGAGTTTATTCTGTCGTCGCGTCACGCAGATATGCCGGAATGACGGAGTTCGCGGACGGCTGGCTGGTTCGTGGGACATACCCTAGGCGATGGTGTGTGCCCGTGGCGAGGTTATAATGAACTATAACCTAGAAGAGAATAGTGAATATAGACACCGCAGGGAGAGGATTGATTCGCACAATCCTTTGGGACCCACGGACTCGAGTTCATCTCTGCGGACACACACACATACACACAAGTATCAAGTATACAGAAAGTATCTAACAAGCTGGCTCTTGTATAGGGGGCATTCCATGACAAATCGATCAAAATCCGGCGATGACATTTTAAATCTGCTCCGTAATCTTTTATATGAAAGTACTTGTCGAAAAACACCTTCAAAATTTTTTTTAGATTTTTTAAGTTATCCGTTTCTGAGATATAATTTTTTGAAAAATTTAAAAAACTACCATTTTTAAAAATTTGAAAAAAATTTACATAATTCTAATAAAATATAACAAAATTTTTGAGTCATGTGTCATGTATCAAGATGGAGGTTTTATAATTACAGGAGAAAAATTTTTTTTAAAATGTAAAATAAATTTTTGAAAAATGGAACACGTTTCTGACACAAAAATGAGCAAAAAAGTTTCTTATGATATGGGTCGAAAAAAGTATATTTAAGAGGTTATGCCTAGTCAGGAAGCCAAAAAAAGCAAATTTTTGAAAATTTGTTTTGGAAAAACCATATGCATATATGCCCTTAAATATACTTTTTTCGACCCATATCATAAGGAACTTTTTTGCTCATTTTTGTGTCAGAAACGTGTTCCATTTTTTAAAAATTTATTTTACATTTTTAAAAAAATTTTTCTCCTCTAATTATAAAACCTCCATCTTGGTCATGACTCAAAAATATGCGTGAGTGTGTGCGTGTGTTTGCGGATCGACTTTAACTAAATTATAATAAAGATATAAGAAAATAAAAATATATAAAAATTATCTACACTTAAATAAACATTTTTACAATGTTAATATTATTATTATTCTACTGTCGCATCTGAGTCATCTACCTCCTCAAAAGTAAAGGTGGATTGGGGAAATAAATTGTAGAAAAGATTAACGAGGATTCTACATATGGAAGGTTATCAGGGATAGCGCTATTGAAATAGAGTTAAAGTTCTTTAAAGTTTTAAGTGATTTGATTTTACTGATTTTATAATCAGCCTCTTCCGTCGATTTGATTAACGTTTAATATAGGCCATTTTAGAAAATAATTTATTTAATTAAAAATATTTATTATGTTGGATTTTATTGAGCCATGAGGTAAAAAGGAAACGGAGGGGGAAAACTTTGATTTTAAGCAAAGAAAATGCTACGAATTCAAAAGCGACAGCGAACAGCCAAATCCACGACAGCGACAAAGACGCTGAGATTTTCTCTGTCTATGCAGTAATCGCCAGCCACCACGTACAGGGAAACAAACATCTCCAGGAGCAAGGCACTCGGCTGATGAATCATACAGATTACCTTACGCACTCTAGAGCGATATTATATGAATAAGTTTTGAAGGACAAACTGGCTTTGCGTGTGTGAGGGCAAACGCCGTATCCGTGTGATTGGAATCTGCATGAACTTCTTGCTAAGGTCTTATCAAGAAAATTCACATTTTTTACATGTCATATTTCGAGATCTCTTGACTGCACCAATCTTAATCAGACTGGTCGCAATCGCTCGTATCAACGTTATATTAGAAAACTGTCGTAAGATTTTCAATCGCAGTTTTCTGTCTTAAGATATTTGATTCGAAAAATTGATTGGCCCAAAAACTCCCGATAAGCTACTTGGTAGCGTCGACTACTGGCTTTCTTTTTATGTGTCTACTTGGCGTCGCATTGCTTAAACATTGGCTGCATTCAGCAGCAGAAAAGCTGCTTTGCAATTGTTGCAAAATTTGTGAATTTGATTGATGTATACTCTTAAAGTTAGCTCCGACAAAAATTAAAAGCATACACCAATTAAATTTATAAATTTGACAATACTTGCAAAGCAGCTTTCTCTGCTAAACGCAGTCATTTTTTTGTCTACTTTCTCACATGTTATTGGAAATATTAATCCGCTCTTAAAGAAGGCATATAATAAAAGATTTAATTATTGCTGCTTTTCCGCGATGCTGATTGGTTCTCTCACTTGGCTTACTTCGTACTGCGAGAGTAACTGTCAGCGCGAGAATCGTATTTTGACAACTCATAAATAACAGAATAATACATTTCCTTTGCCAGCATTGAATAACAATTAAAGTAATTTAAATCTGGCAATATATAACGTCTTTCCGATATGAACATTGAAAAACTGTGAGCTAACTTGGTTTGTCGACAAACCAAGTGAGCTCACAGTTTTTTAATGTTTATATTGGAAAGACGTTATATATTGCCAGTTACGGTCGTTTCTTAAATGACAGGTTATTATAATTGATTCTATTGAAGCTATCTTGATGCGTGATGTCAAATAAATGTAAAGATTATATTTTATACATGTTGTTAAAAATAGGATATAGGCTGTGATCCCAATAGTCACTTTCAGTACTGAAAATTTATAGTATACGTGACGTAAACTTAAGATTTTCAGTACTGAAAGTGAATATAGGAACACAGCTATAATAGTCGAGAATAAATGGTGCGCGCTTTGTAGTGTCTAGTTAATGTTAAATATTGCATCAGCTACGAGTTTGTAACGTACTGTCAAGTGTATTAGCTATCAGAAAAAATTTCGTAGCAGAAAAAATTCCATTTTAAAACGCCGCGATCGAATAAACAATGCGTTCTTTCTTTTTCTTACTAGTAAATCTGCAAGATAATGAGTGCGAAATGCGCGGCAATAAGCTCGTTTCTAAAAAATTTTGTAAATAAAATGAATAATATTTAGGGAATAAACAATAGAAAATATTTTATAATTGTTAAGTATCTTGGCGGTGACGGTTCACTGTTTTTTAAGGTATGTGTGATCACCACGCTGCAGGGACGATTGCAAAAAATTTTTTTTATAAAAGATACAATTTAATTTAACGTTAATTTTCTATAAAGTAGAGGTTATGAAAAATAAAGAAGCACACGCACAAATAAATTTAAAACATTTAGAAATTACATTAACAAGTGCCTTTTCTTTAATGAAAGACGGCCGGAATTTATTCGTGGACGTACATTTTTCATTTATTTGTACTGCCGATATATTCATACGCTTATTGAGTACATCCATCAGGAGCACGACCGCTCACTGAGCTGCTAAGTAGCAATAAAATGTGATTAATTCTTACCTTTGGATCCAACCAATCACACTTAATTGCTACTTACAATTAGCAACTCATTGTCAGTGAGCGGCCGTGCTCCTAAATGGTGCAGCCATGCAGGATCGAAGTAAGCTTGCTCCCTCGTTTGCGTTTGTTTGCGATCGCGACAAGCAAAGTGAAAACGCCAAACACGCGGCCGTGTTTTTCTCAATAAAACAATTAATTATTAATTCCCGCGCTTAACAAAAAGTTCATGTGCTATTTATTGAAGCGTTTTTCCGCGCGATTAATTCGGATTTAGGTCGAGTGTCAATGGCGCGATTTTTGACGCTTGAGTCGCGCGATCACAGCCGCGCAGCACTAATCGCGCGATAGCCAAATGATTCTAGTCGCGCATACTGTTGTCAATAGCGCGATGAGAGTTGCGCGACCAAGAGTCGCGCGAGAGCGCAACTAATGCTTGCATTCCTTTAATATTTTAAAACCTCAGTCTTCTACATGAAACAGACATTTTAATTATGACGATGTAATCACAATATGCTTCGAGATGGATTTTTAGAAGCAAAAAATGTCAGTTTTTTTTCCAATTTAATTCTTCAGAACAATTACCTACTCAAAATGTGATCTCCCTTCGTGCTACTGGTGGTTTCGCTAATGCTGAATAGTTTGACATTCGAGATAAATTTATGGATTATTCCAACAGCAATGCTGGCTCTATCCAGTGGCAATTAAAATGTTTAAATAGAACAAACTAAATTGGAGTTCTTGATTACAATTATCTATTTCAATATTAATAATTGTAAACTTTACTATTATTATTAATTAATGTAAATTTTGTAAAATAAAATAATAAAATTTTGTTTATTTTTACCGGGTTTTTTCAGGCCATCTGCTACTTTTTCCCACGCATTGTTTTTCATATTTTGATCTTTACAATTTTTATCTTGTGGGTCATATAAGCATTTATAGTTGCTCACCAATTCACACATCATAAAATCATTCATGTTGTGAAACGTTAATTTAATTGAAAAATAGAACGCCAAAATATTGGCGAGTAAACTGCTTCAAATGCAATTGAGTTAATTAAGCCGCGCGGCTAGACTGCTCCAGGTGCTGTTGAGTCACACGACTCCGAATCGCGTCGCTACAGTCGCTACAGTCGTACGACTAAAAACGCGGCATTGACAACAGTTCCATTACATTACATGCAAAGCAGATTCGCGCGGCTGCAATCGCGCGACTCGAGCGTCCAAAATCGCGCCATTGACACTCGACCTTAGACTCGAAACGGAGGCAGAAGACGCGAATTCTGAGATTATCGTCTCATTGCGACACTCGGGACAACGATTCTATCACGATTCGGATGTATCTTGTTTCAAATCATTTGTTTCTCATGCACATCAATTCACTCACCGATCACGGAGCAGGAAACCCGCCAAATCACGACCAAGAGGGTGTGATATATGTACCGTGTCCAGCACGGCGTCCAGCACGCAGCCCTACTCGTTCCGCGGAAATAATCGACTAATACGCGCTCAACAATCGGTAGGTATATAAAGTGTTCGTCGGAATGTCGTGCAAATTGCTGATTCGAAGCGTAGACGTCGACGCGAAGGTATTGGCAATTATAAATTATTTGCAATTTTGTTGTGATATTCGCGGGTGATAATCATTCGCTACTCGTGTATAGATTTAAACATAGCATTTATCTCGCGACTATCTCGCGTCGTACTTTGAACGCTGTGTCGGAATTGTCATATGATTTATCTCCGATTCTCTCCAAAGAGAGAAAGAAGGCCGAGTGATTTAAGGGGGGAACCTCATATAAACAGCACTTTTTTTAAAGATTATATTACAATTTATTACAAAAAAGTGGAAGTAATTATTGAATTCAAATAAAATACATTGTAATATTTAAGTTTAAATCTACAAAAAAAAATTTTTTTTTTGTAAAAAAGAAACAAAATGGCAACGCTACAGCTGCTTGAAGTTGGCTCCTCGAGTTTTGCGCCGGACAACGCTCAGGTCCTTGTAATTGTCTGAAATTAACGAATTAAATTTTTTTCATTGAAATAAATTATTTTGTACTTCATGAACCTAAATTTAGCAAAAAAAACAAAAAAATGAAAAATTGAGGACATTTTTTAAAAAATGTAATTTTTTTTTTTTTAACAAATTGTTAAAAACAATATTTATTATAACAATTTTAATATATTTTGAGGTTCATGAAGTACAAAATAATTTATTTCAATGAAAAAAATTTAATTCGTTGATTTCAGACAATTACAAGGACCTGAGCGTTGTCCGGCGCAAAACTCGAGGAGCCAACTTTAAGCAGCTGTAGCGTTGCCATTTTGTTTTTTTTTACAAAAAAAAAATTTTTTCTTGTAGATTTAAACTTAAATATTACAATGCATTTTATTTGAATTCAATAAATACTCCCACTTTTTTGTAATAAATTGTAATAAAATCTTTAAAAAAAGTGCTGTTTATATGAGGTTCCCCCCTTAAGTAAACGGAACGCCGTGATATATCGTCCGTTCGTGATTACTTCATATTGCAATCTCGTGTACTTTTCGTCGAAGTTAACGGCGTGACTCGTCATCGTGCAAAATATAAAATCAATAGTGCAGTTTTACATTCGCGAAGTTTACGAATTGATCGATACGTACTGCGTATCGACTATTCTTAAGCAAATAACATAATTAGTGATAGAAATATTTTTGTTCAATGTTGTGTAGTCAATTTTTATGAATTGATATTTTTTTTAAATTATCTTGTCATTGTGCATTTTTCGATACGATCGATGCTTGCGTGTAATTCGAATCGAACGTAATATTAGGCGCTTTCCATTTACACGCAAGTGTGGTGAGTCACTCAGTTATGTGAATACTTTAGACTCAGAATACTCAAATAATACGTACGACAGTTGTTCAGTGAGTAAAAGGAATTTACCTGCTTTTTTGATGACAAAGCTATCGCATAACAATACAAGTTCATAATCTCACTTTTAATGTGAGTCTAACAAAGGAACACGGTCAGGTTAGATAAACTGAGTTTTGACGTAAATGGAAAGCTACTATTATCTGTCGGCGACGATAATGATTCAACAATGGAAAGAGTTTGTCTTCTTCTTATTGATTTCTGGTAATTCTGGTCGAAATGCGACCAGATTTTTATACATGCCAGGAGTGACAAAAGATATTAGGTCCGATATGGAGGTCAATCATGTATTAAGGTGGAAACGTGAAAAGTAAAACGTTTCATATAACTATCTCTTTCTATTCAACACCAATAGAAAAAGAAACTTTTCACTTTTCACGTTTTCGCCTTAGAAAAAAAGATTTATGATTGATTCTTTGGGCCGAAGAAAGAAAACTAAATACGATAAAGTAAGTGGTCAACATTGACCATATGGTGAAATACGTAAGGTAACGTAAAGTAACTTTAACTTGTAGGTAGTACAAAATGTTTGTACCTACAAAAGGTTTGATACATACATTTATTTGTTCAAAGGCATTTTTCTTCATATTTTTTTACATATGTGCGAGATTGGAAAGACCTCAATAAAATCCAGATCGCGTGCGTGTGGAAGTGGGAAAGGCTATTACTTTAAATAAAATTTATATCTAATTATGTTAAAATTGATTAACTGAATTAAATTATGTTAATATTTTTTAGCAATAAAGTAGTTAAAACACTATTTATTTATTTATTATAACCTGATATATTTGTAAAATTTTATAATAAAAATGTTTAGATGTCAATATTTCTTAAAAGCGTTTACAGGTATACCGCAGAGAAAAAATTTTTTCTTGTTTTAAAGTCCTAAATTTATATTTCAAGTTAGGACATTTAACCCTGAAACACCCTATATTATTAAAAGGGTCGTACGTAATGACTGACGGAATACGCAAAGCGCGAAATCAACAAATAATTTATTAAGTTTCTCCAACATAACTAATAAATAGAAACTTGTAGGTGTTATATGCTAATATGTATATGCATAATCTTTAATTGTTCCACTAAACAGGGTCTAAAACTTAAGACTGAAACGTTTCTAATTTGTATTTATTGTTTGTATTAAAGAATTAGTTACTTTTTGTATTTTATATCTCTCGCTTGTACACGGCGTTTTGCTCTTATTTGCTTTATGTATGTTTTAAATTTGATTGTTTAATCAAGGCTTTTTTCTAAATAAAATTTTCGTAAATTTTAATTATGGTTTGAAAAAAGCCAGTGCTGTACAATTGGTAGTTAAACTTAAATTACATATTACATTTATATACATATATACATTCCAATAAATAGACCATGCTTGTCTCCCTGACCTTTGTGAACAGTTCTGTAAACACTTATTGAGGTGATATCTATACCACATTTATTGTTAATACATATCCAGACATTCTGTAACACACAACAATTATAATGGAATTATCGAAGCAGCTAAAACGCAGTGAGTTGTGGGATTATTTTGATCGATTAGAACCTTTACTGGTAAAGTGCAAGCAATGTGAGAAAGAAATTCGAGTATCTCATAAATGTAACATGAAAAAAACATTAAGAGCACACTTAAGTAGACATGGAATATTTCCCGATGAAGAACACACATTACCTGACAGGCTACGGCAAGATTACTCGGATTTACCAGAATATAAGGCAAAATGTAATAAATGTGGTAAAATAATATCAAGAGACACGGTAGTGTCTCGCGCCAAGTACGCGCGGAGCGAGACAGCCGTGGCTCTGTATACGCGACGCGACGAGTCGCGAGTACCCGAGATTTTTAGATCTGGATAACCAGTGAACGGATCAAGTTCTAACTAGGCTTATCGTAAAGTTTGGACCAAATTTATATAAGAAAAGTGTTTTTATTTTTCCGCTACGTGCCCTACGAGCGGAGATATTACGATGCATAGGATAAAGTGTGAAATTTTCAATTAAGATACGTCATCCTCGTCGTCGTCCCAGATCGTGACTTTCACACTCTCGCCACGGCGCGCCGTGGCGCCACAGGTAGCGCGTCACTTTCACAATCTTGACGTTAATGGCGCTATTTTCCATTTTAGAGCAACAAAGTGTCGCCAGCGGTGCACTTGGTGTACTGAGTGCAGTTGCACTGCCAGTGCACTTGGTGTACTAAGTGCAGTCGCACCTCCGGCGCCCCTATGTTCTGTGGGCGCCCCGCGGCCCGGCGGTGTATGACAGCGCGGAGCGAGATAACCTACGCGACTGGATCGACTCGGGCTTTGCGCGATTCGGGAGTGCGTGTGTAGTGAAAAACGTTCAAGTCCGGCTCGCTAATCAAGCTCGCCGAGCCGGACTCGCGAGTCAATCGTACAAAAATAATGGGCCGTTTTAGACGTCCGCGTCGTCGAGAAATATTCCGTCCGCGTCGAGGTTATGATGCTTACGATGTTTATGTATGCGTTCAGTCGGGACTCGTGCAGTGATAACGTGCAATGTGTGATAAACTATCGTAAGTAAACTACATCGTGCGTGATAATAAACTCACGCTCTCTCTCGCTCGCTTGCTCGCTCGCTTAATCTCGTCTCTTACGAGCTAAAGTGAGGTTATTTATATCCTTTAAATAAATCGCGTTCGCGAGAGAGATCGATCGAGTCATCGTTATCACACGCGTCGAAGTGAGTGAGGTTAACGTGTCATATTGACACCGCAGGGAGGATTGATTCGCACAATCTTTTGGGCTTATAAATACAGTACTCGCTCTGCTTTCATGTTGATTATTAATTATTCAAAAAAGCAATTATGTGGTTTCTATACGCGTAAATTGATTTATCTCATTATTCAAGTATTAAAGTATTAAGATTAAGATGCATTAACGTATTAAGATAATGAAATGTTTTTCATATGCATATATATAATAAAACTATATATATTTCAGTTTGACTTAAAAACAAAAAACTTTCCTAAGAAGAACAACATGTGAAGGCATTATGGCTGAAGATTTTTATGTCGGTACTGTAATAACAATATTTTCGAGATGCATCAAAATTACGGGTTACGCAGATGCTTGTACCAAAACTAAATTAGAAACGCAACTACAAAAGTAAGTAGACAAATAATTTATTTTACATATATGATTTCTTTAGTATTTATATTTGAAACCAGATGTAAATATTTTTACTCAATTAACATAATTTTACTCTTCCAGGGTTTTTGTACTTTTGAAACCAGATGTTATTGACAAAATAAGTGACATATTAAAAGCCATTATAAATTACGATTTTTATATCACAAATATAAAAATGATAAGATTAATTCCAAACGATATTACAGAATGTTGTCTTGTAAAAGACGAAATGGAAAAGACGTAAGTTAAATTTTGAGTTATTAACCGTATCCTAAAAGTAAACCGTTTATTAATTTTTAGTAAATTTTAGATATTGTAGCTATGAAAGTTTATTTCTAGGTCTATTATAAATTATCTTATATCTGGCCCTGTCGTTGCTTTAGAATTATTAGGAGGAAATGGTACAATGAGATGGCAAGAACTGGCAGGCCCAGAAGATAGTAAGCATGCTCGTTCAACAGCAGCATCTTCATTAAGAGCTTGCTATGGAAAAGACGAGATACATAATGCTGTATATGGATCTAAAGATACAGAAACAGCAATGCAGGTACAAATTCTAATGTACAATAGTTAATCTAAGAACATATATCTTGATCTAATATCTGATTGGATATTTTCAGGAATTGAAATACTTCTTTCTTGACTCAAAAAGTAAAAATAAAGGTTTAAGAAACACTGCAACTCTACAAAACTGCACCTGTTGCATTATCAAGCCACATGCCGTACAGGAAAGACTTCTTGGTCAGTCAAACATTTTGTTAATATATAATGTATACACATACATACATATATTAATATATGTATATATATATACACAAAAATATATATACATATTTGTAAAATAGCAACTAATGGAAATTTTCATATAACTTTGAAACCTCTATCTAAATCTAATGTGATATATTCTTAAATCATATATATTCTTATATCATGTTATTATTTACAATTTATTATTCGATAAAACATATAAAAAGCGTGTAACTACATTTGAATGATTATACTGCTCTCAATAGTATAAATTTTACTCTGAATACTATCTTGACAATTGTCGAGTGTTTTTGTTAAGTAAAGACTAAAACTTCCATGAGATTTCCACTTTCAGATATATAATTATCTTCTGTATTTCAGATTTCGGAATCTATAGCATTAGTTGGCGAAAAGGAACCGCTGAAGAGCTTAGAACAAGAATATGCAGAAGATGATGTGTATCTTTCGAAGGCGAAGGTCTTGGCTCAAAAGTATTCTTACATTAGGAGAACTAGACCCGATGGCAATTGTTTCTTCAGAGCATTTAGTTATGCTTATTTGGAGAAATTAATTGGGAACAAGGAGGAGTACGATAAGTTTCGTGATCTAGCTTTAAAAAGCAAGGATAGCCTTGCAGCTCTAGGTTTTCCCCAATTTACAGTCGAAGACTTTCACGACACGGTGAGATTTTTATTTTCATCCTTGAATTAATCTTACTTGCACATATATTAATATATCAATATGACACAAATTATAAGAATTTATATTTTGAAAAAGTATACATGGTGTACATATAGTATACAGATTTTCAAAAAGTATTGTATATTTAATATAAATACTTATATGTGTATGTATCATATAATACGACTTTGCCGTGTAGAATTTGAGAGAAAATATGAATTGATTTTGATGAACTTTTGTTACAGTTTATGGAAGTCATTGACAAAGTAGGTGGTGATACAGAGTCCAGTCACATGGAATTACACAAATTGTTCAATGAACAAGGTTATTCCGATTACGTTGTTGTGTATCTTAGATTAATCACATCTGGTCAGTTGCAGCGTGACGCAGACTTCTACCAACATTTTATCGAGGGGGAACTATCTCGGAATTCTGCCATCAGGTTCGTACATGACATTAATCTTATTGATCTTTTGTTCTATCTGTTATTGATATTTGCTCTAATGTATCTACTCTTTTTCCAGGAAGTCGAACCAATGTATAAGGAATCTGACCATATTCATATTATAGCAATGAGTAGTGCCCTAGGAACTGGTGTTAGAGTTCGTTACATGGACAGAGGTGCAGGAACTGAAGTGACTGCCCATAATTTTCCCGAAGGTGCTATACCAGCTGTGCACTTACTATATCGTCTCGGTCACTATGATATTCTTTATCCTTGATGAATCTGACGTTATGCAGGTTTTTTTTAATACGACAAAAATGATTTCTAACGGCCAGATCTACTTCAAACTTTATTTTCAAAAGTGTTTCAGTTATAACGCAATATGTTACCTTTAAAAAAAAGAAGAGAAGCAAATAAGTCGATTTCGTGTACACATTTTAGAAACCTCTAAGTGCATTTGCGTATGAGTTTGTCGATATACCCTGTTGTTTATAAGCGTCATTTTAAACTTTAAGACTAATTATCTGGAATAAATATCAAAGAAATCGATGTACCGTGTTATTTAATTTCTACATTGGTTTTTCTCTTTCATCTAGGCATTTACATGAATAATGTTCCGTAATCTAAAAAAATGAATAAATAACACATTTTGCGGTAATCCTAAGGAAAATATTTCAACTTTACGTTCCTTCCATACATTATATTTTATTTACATATATATTAATTTTTTTAAACAATATATATACAACGCAAACACATATTCTTTCTCAGACTACAAATGTGTATCACAGAAACAAAATATTTTATAATCTATATACTTGATACAATTTATAGCAAAAAGAAGAAAGACTGTTATATAATTTCTAAATCATACATTGCAAGTTTAGAATTTTTCTAAAGATTCTATAAAGATATCTCTCTTTAGAAAGATTTTAAACTTACAATGTATGTTCTTAACCTTCGTCTAACAAGGTTCATGCCTGTCATATCTTTCACAAGGTGGGCCAAATCCGGATAGAAGCATTTTGTAGTTTTTCAACTAATTTTTTCGACTAGGCACTTTTTATTTTCGCAACAAGTTAGAAAATATTTAAAAGTAAACAAAATATATCGCAAAATATGTAAAATACCTCCTGATATCTAAAGTACTTTGTAGTATTTATTTAGGCGAAATCTGTTAGATATTCAACAGATGATATGGGTAGGATTTGACCCATGTTAGACCCTTATTAGACGAAGGTTAAAATTGATCAATCCTGCAATATATAACATTCATATCACATAGTTTATAAATACATATTCTGCAAATATTCATTATATAGAATTCTTATGTATACAGCACCGTACAAAATTACCTTTTACAAAAAGGTACAAAAAAAGACGCCAAGCACGCGTGGTGTACCTCGAAAAAATCGAAGTAATATTTTTAACCTCGAAAAAATCGAAGTAATATATTTGTACCTCGAAAAAATCCAAGTAATATCTTTACCTCGAAAAAATCGAAGTTATCGAAAAAAAACTTAAGTAACGGGTGGTATACTTAATACCTTTGTACCTTGAAAAATAAGATATACTGTTCATATAAGATGCGTAATATTACAAAAAGGCATGATATCCGTACAAAATTACCTTTTACAAAAAGGTACAAAAAAAGACGCCAAGCACGCGTGGTGTACCTCGAAAAAATCGAAGTAATATATTTGTACCTCGAAAAAATCGAAGTAATATCTTTACCTTGAAAAAATTGAAGTAATATATTTGTACCTCGAAAAAATCCAAGTAATATCTTTACCTCGAAAAAATCGAAGTAATATATTTATTACAAAAAAAAGAAATGATATCTTTAAATTATGCGCCAATTAAATATATATTATATCGAAAAATAACTATTGTTCTTTTAAAAAATGTATTCCCATTAAAGTGAAAAAATTAATATAAAATGTGAAAAATTTTAGTGAAAAAAACTTGGCGCTGCTAAACATAATAATATATATTAATGAAACAATTTCTATAAATAGAAAAAGTACTTTAAATTAATGTGTGAAAGTCTCTACATTCACATTGTAATTATTAATTTAATATTTTAAATTAGTTATTTATTGCTTTCAAGTATTTCAAAATTTGGCAGCGCCAAGTTTTTTTCACTAAAATTTTTCACATTTTATATTAATTTTTTAAACAAAAAAAGTGGTCAAAAACATTGTTTTGTCGATATTTCAAACCAATTTTTCTGGATGTAAACACACCACGCGTGTATTTGGTCTTATATACAGGATTATGAGTCTTTAAAAAAACATTTGAAAAGAACACATAACACAGAGCTTCAGAGTCTACAAGAGTAAGTACAAATTAGTAGTTACTGAAATATTAAAACTTATAAAATAAATGCAATAATAAAACAAGCAATAGTTAAAGAAAATTGAACGATTAAGGTACTAGTAGCATAAAATGAGTTATGACAGATTTCGTTGAAACTTGCACTATATATAGATTTAAATATGACTTAATTATTGGCGCAATTATAAGTAGATTGACTATTCGGAAGCCGAGATATTTGCAATTAAAGTTGACATTATTTACATGTATTGCACGCAAAAAGCATGCGGAAATCTCGTATTTTGAATTTTAATAATTAGAGCCAATGTAAGAAAATGATAAAAAAACGGATATATAGTAGAAGGACACTTTAGGAATACTTACACTAGTAAAGAAAATCAAAATTATTGACTATTTAGATTTAGAAGACCATTTAATAATAATAATTTGTCAATTATTTGCATATAATTTTAAAAAATTTAATTGTACATTATATTCACATTCTTTTATTACTTATTTCAAGTCTTAAAGAGAATAGAATACATATATGTTAAAAAATATAATTTTGAGCAGTACATGTTTCAAACTTATTTCTATATGTTTGCTGGACTCTGCTATTTTAAACTGTCTTGTGTAAGTACTGCGTGTGATTTAGAATAACTTCAAAATTAATAATGGAATAAAGAAAGATCGAACTGTACGATATAGTAGTTAGGCAAATTCAAATTATAATGTATCCATATTTACATACATAACCCAATAAATAAATCATAATTATCTGTTCAAATTTTGTGAGCAGATTTTTAAATGCTTGTTGAGGCACAATTTCTGTATCACATTTAATATCAAATTCTGTAATACAGAAAGGTTATAATGGAATTACCGGGACAAGGCAAGTTGTTGGATTATTTCGATCAATTAGAATCTTCGCTGATAAAGTGCAAACAATGTGAGAAAGAAATTCGAGTATCTAATTGTAATACGAAACGAACATTAAGAGCACACTTAAGTAGACATGGAATATTTCCGGATAAGGACCGGGCGCTACCTAACAAGCTATGGCAATATTACTCAGACCTTCCAGAACATAAGGCAAAATGTAACAAATGTAACGCAATAATATCTTATTTAACAAACTATGTGCCTTTAAGACGACACTTAAAGATGAAACATAACACAATAATCCAGAGTCTACACACTGAGTAAGTACACATTCAAGAAGTCATTAGAATACTAAAATTTGATGTAATGATAAAAATCATTACATTTATGAAATAAATGTAATGATAAAACAAACAATAGCTAAAGAACATAAAATGATTAAAAGATTTTATCAGGGCCTCTATGTAATTATTTGCAATTTCGACCATAAATGTTCTTATCCAATAATAATAATAATTTTTATTTATTTTGCATATAATTTTAAAAAAATTAATTGCATATATTCATGTTCTTGTATTACTTAATAGAATACATATAGATAAGTTAAAAAATATAATTTTATAGCAGTATGTTTCAAACATTTAACTTATTGTAATTATTACACGGTATGTCCACCGAATTTCGCTATTTTAAACTGTCTTGTATAAGCACTGCGTGTGATTTAGAATAATTTTAAAATTAGTGATGGAATAAAGAAAGATAGAACTGCACGATATAGTAGATAGCTAGGCAAATTTAAATTATATATTTATATTTACATACATTCCGATAAATAAACAATAACTCTCTCTCTCTTTCTTTCTCTCTTTCTCTCTCTTCGACCTTTGTAAGCAGTTTTACAAGAGCTTCATCAAGACGTGTATGGAATTATTTCGATCGATTAGAACCTTCGCTGGTAAAGTGCAGGGAATGTAAAAAAGAAATTCGGGTATCTCATAATGATAACATAAGAAGAAAATTGAGGATACACTTAAGTACACATGGGAAGTTTCCCGATAAAGACTACACATTATCTGACAAGTTACGACAATATTACTCAGACTTACCAGAACATAAGGCAAAATGTAATAAATGTGATACAATAATATCTTACATAAAAAACTATGATTATTTAAAACAACATTTAAAAATGAAACATAGGACAATAATCCAAAGTCCACGCAAGTAAGTACAAATTAGTAGTTACTGAAATATTAAAACATATGGCGCGAGACACTATATTTATGTTATTAATTAAGAGACACTATCATGTCTCTTGATTAATAACATAAATATAAAAAAAAAAAAAAAAGCAATATGTGTCTGTATTTTTTATTGTAAAGTATTGATAACGTAAATAATACGAGTGAGGAAGCCCTTAATTCTTATTTATTTATGTTAATCTATATATTAACTTATGTAGACGTGTATGCAGGCCTAGGCTTATATTTTATGACAAATCACATGAGTAATATTTTTTGTTAACAAATCAATTTTGTTAACAAAGAATAAGAATTATAAGCTTTTCCACTATATTCGGTTTCTGTTAAAGAAATTCTTATTTTTTATTAATTTGTTTAAATCGGTTTTCTGGTATTAACTCATATTTATTCCGTTACTAATAATTAAAAAATAAAAATAATAATTATCAATTTATTTAATTTTAAGATATATATTTTGTGCCTATTCATATTATTCAATATGCATTAAATGTATACTTTTCATACAACGAAGCATTGGTATAAAGGCATTGATAAAAGAAATAGAAGTTGAGAACTTTGCTATGTATGCAATGTTGATTTTGATATTTAAATAAGTAAAAAATTTCTGATTTTAAATATGATAAAAAATAAGGATAATGAATATAGTTTCACTGCTTTTAAGATATAAATTTAATATTTCCTGATATTGAAATAAACAAAAAAGAACAGTGATATTAATAAAAAATTACTTTTTAAAAAAGGTAAAAAGACGCCAACTGTACACGCAAAAAGTGTTCCACAAAAAATGTTACTTAAATCTGTCAAAAAGCTTGTATAAAAAATGTTTAATGCAAAATTATATTCTTAAAAAATTCAACAAAAGTAATAAAATCAAAAAATTGCGCCAACTGACAATAGAAAATTTTATTTACAAAAAATAGGCACAAGGATACAGAAAAATAACAAAATATTAAAGCATAAAGCATAAAATCGAGGTTTAAAAACACTTGGCGTGCCCGATATTAAAAACACAAAATATCTGTAAAGCAGACATAACTTATTACATAATTAATTGTATATGTACCTAATAAATAAAAAAATAAAGTTACTTAATTTAAAGCTATCATAGGGCACGTCAAGTGTTTTTAAATCTCGATTTTATGCTCTATGCTTTAATATTATAAGTTACTTTTCTGTAACTTTGTGCCTATTTTTTGTAAATACAATATATTCTATTGTCAGTTGGCCAAATTTTTTGATTACATTACTTTTGTTGAATTTTTTAAATATATAATTTTACATTAAACATTTAACATTCTTTACACAAGTTTTTTAGATTAAAGTAACATTTACTTGTAAAACACTATTTACTTGCAGGTACATTTGACGCCTTTTTTAAAAGGTTTTACCTACTTACGGAAATATCAACACCATTTATGTAGCAATGCATAATAATTTTATATTTTTGTTTGTATACATTAAAACAATTTTGTATACCAGTTTTTCTTATAGGCGCGTGCACTTTTCGATTATTTTTACCTTTCTTTTATAAAGAAAATATTCTAATAATTTTGGATGACATTACATTTTAATGCATGCACACTTAATGCAAGCATTTCAAAGCAAATTCCAAAACTAACAGATTTGTCTATTTTATTATCTGAACAAATAAGGAGTGAAACAGGCGCACTTAAAGCTCCTGTTCACTCACCAATACTACCGCAGATTGTGACATTAGAAACGAGAAAATATACAGTAAAAATTTTTGCTAAATATATTAAAATAGAAATATATATGTTTCAATAAAGCAACACTTATATACAATCGATAGAACCGACTTGTAAAATATACCGAAAACTATCTTTCTATTTCTGGGAGGAAATAAATCACATTTATTTCTATATATTATTAATTTGACAGTTGTCTTTAGCTGTGAACATAGCTCATTTTGTTTTTGGTTGTAATTTATATCCAGAATAGAGTTATTTATTAATTAATAAAACAAAAGGAGAGTTTTCGGTGTACGTCGGTTCTATCGATTGTGACCCCTGATTTCCATGCACGCGCGTAAAATTGCGCGTAAAATTGCGCGCGTTTGATAAAAGCACATATTTGATTGAGGTAACCTATGGAAACGCATGTTTGACGCGCGTTATAACGCGCGGCAACGCGTGCATGAAAATCAGGGATAAGTGTTGCAATACTAACACAAGTATTTATAAAATATATTTCTTTTTTAATATATTTAGCAAGAATTTTTGTTGTATATTTTCTCACTTCTGACATCACAATCTGAGATAGTATACGAGTATAGTAATGAGTGAACAGGAGCCTTATATAGTAATTATTAGTTTTGTTTACATCATAAAATATAATAACATGTTACTATTTAAATATTAATTTTTCTGTACAAAGTTTACAACGGTAATAGTTTATAAAATTCCGTGTTTAATTACACCAAATTTCAATGCAGACCGAGCACTTCAATTTCAACGGATTATGTTATGGATCCCCCTATAGAATGTCAAAATCACGAATCATCTGGTTTACCCGTTCAATCATCTAAACAAACGAGAAAAGACGCAGCCGCAATTTATGAGTAATTATTCGTTTTACTTATATCATGGAATTTAATCATATCTTACTATTTAAGTATTGACTTTTCTGCACAAGAATAATTTACGGCAATGTCTTAAGTAATTGCATTTTTTATTACACCACATTTTAATGTAGATCATGCAACTCAAGTTTAGCGGGACATGATATGAATCTCTCTGCAGAACATCAAATTCAAGAGCCACTTGATTTGTCCCTTCAATCATGTAAACAAGAGAGAAAAGAAACAAGGACATTTAATGAGTAATTATTCGTTTTGTTTTGCTTATATTATATGTACAATGTAATGATATCTCAATATTTAAATATTTCCTTTTTTTGCACAAAAATAATTTACGGCAACGTCTTAAGTAATTCCATTTCTTATTATACCTCATTTCAATGTAGGTCATGCAACTTAAGTTTAGAGAGAGCGGGACGTGATATGAATCTTTCTGCAGTACATCAAATTCAAGAACCACTTGATTTGTCCCTTCAATCATGTAAAGAAGAAAGAAAAGAAACAAGGGAATTTAATGAGTAATTATTTATTTTGCTTATATTATACAATGTAATGATATCTCAATATTTAATTATAATTGTTTACTTTTCTACACAAGAATAATTTACGGCAACGTCTTAAGTAATTCCATTTCTAATTGCAACATCTCAATGCGCAGATCGAGCAACTCAAGTTCAACGGGTATTATGGATCTCTCTGCAAAACGTCGAGGTCAAGAACCACCTAATTTTGCCGTCCAATTATTTGAAAAAACAAAAAAAGGAACAGGCACACTTAATAAGTAATTATTTGTTTTGTTTCTATTGTACAATGTAATGATACCCTAGCAGTCAAATATTGATTCTTTTGCACAATAATTTAAAACTGACATTTTACATAATTACTCTTTTTTTATGCCTTTTAATTACACCACAATTATATAATATTTTTGTTTAACAATTTAGCATTGTACATTATTAAAACATTCTAAATGCTATATAATAATTAATTCGTCTAATATTACATGTTCTGTTTTTAATTGTGCTGTACAATCTTTAATTAGGTCAAATTACAGTTTGACAAAGGTTTCAGCCTGACATTAAGCCATTTTTAGTGTAATAAGTTAAACAAATTACATTAATAAGTAAAAACTAGTGCTCTGTTATTTATTTATTGATTTTAAATTATTTTAACTTTATAAAATTATTATGCATTTTATTCCACACAGCTTTATATGTTTCTTCTCCCTACAATAGGTAACAATAAATTTGAAAAATTATATTAATTTATAAAAGATTTACAATTAGAAAAAAAATTACTGTAATATGAAAAAAGGATTACGCATTTATAAAGTTTGATGGCTATTTACATCTAACAATAAGAATAATAATTTGTCTATATATGTATAGTCTTACAGTATGAATAACTGTAACATTCCAAACACAGACTAATTTTTTCTTGGGTAACCCTTCAGTGGGCGCGTAAAAATTTGAAAAATAAAATTGCGCGTAGGGAGTAAATTAAATCCTACATTGTTTATACTATAAATATATTAAACCATCAATCAATATTTTTGTTTTCTGCATAATAATTAATAATTGTTCATTGTTGCAAACATCTTAAAGTATATTAACAGTAGGTTAAAACTTTAATTTTAATATTTTTTTGGAAAAAATTGTTTCTGTATTGAAATAAATCCAGAACACTAATTTAAAAAAAGCACAAGATGTAAAATACATCCCATGCGCTCACTGCACGTGGTTAATTTTTCTATATTGTATAAGTACAGAATAATAATTACTTAAAAATTAATTGACAGCAATGTTGCGGATTCCGTTAGACATTTGTCAATGTGCAGACGTCCCGATTCACGCAAACGAAAGAGAGACGAAACAGCTGACGCTAATGACTAATAATTATTCACCTTATATGTGACACAATACAAAAAGAAGAATATATTACGAATTCAATATGTATTGACTTTTTTCACAAAATTTTCCGTTTATTTTGTGTAAAATGTAAAATTTATATAACCTGTTTATATTATAAATTTCTCCGATAACGAGTTTATATTTTCCATTTGTTTTTTTCATACTCCAAATGCTTATTAAACAAATCTTTATAATTATGTGTATCCTTTTAGCAACAAAATAATAAAATAATTTCTTGTCCATTTTTCTTGTTACATTATCATTTCTTGCATCTTGTGACAATGAATTTTTCAAAGATTATTGTTAATTTTAGATTATTATCTTATTAAATTTATATGTACCAAGCATAACTTAATCATAAATATAAATTTAAATGTTAATAAAACTATTGTATTGTGCAGTATAATTTATTTATACTTTCCTTTCTCAAAAAAGGCACGTTACATCGATACTCGAATGTATTGGAGTCCTCTTGAAAGTCTCAAAGTATATTGTTGGCTCTTTTCCGCAATGTCAATTGGTTCTCTCGCTGCACTCGCGTCAATTCCTATTGAAGGGAAAAAATTAATATAAAATTTGAAAAATTTTAGTTAAAAAAACTTGGCGCTGCTAGATTTTAAAATATTTGAAAGCAATGAATAACTAATTTAAAATACTAAATTAATAATTACAATTTGAATGTAGAATTAATACTATAACACATTAATTTAAAGTACTTTTTTATTTATAGAAATTGTTTTATTAATGTACTTAGATATTATTTTGTTTAGCAGAGCCAAGCTTTTTTAACTAAAATTTTATATTAATTTTTTCCCTTTAATAGGAATTAATACATATAGATACGTACTTGGATTTTGTTTCTTCTTTTTTTATAAAGATACTATCCCTTGGGTTTAATTTTTTAAAAGTAATAGCTATTTTTCGAGATAATATATATGTAATTGGCGCAATTTGAAGATATTATTTCTTTTTTTGTAATAGATAATCACTTGGATTGAATAAGGTAACGCAATTTTGTGATATGTACCACTTGGGTTTTAATTTTTTTTAAATAAAGATAGTACTACTTAGGTTTTTTCGAGGTATAAAGATATAGCTTTTTCAAGGTACACATAGAAAAATTATTTCTTAAAGAAGCAAAAATTTTGTAGATGTATCAAAATTTTCTTGTTGTTACAGCCAATAAAATAATTTGTTATTCTAACAAAATAATTTAATTTTGTTTCTCTACGTAGGCGTCCTTATATTTTTAATTGCATTAACAAATATGTATATTGTTTTTACAGTAAATAAATTTCGTTACATCAAGATAATAGCATGGTAAAACATAGGTAAGATTTTGTTACATAAAACAATATTTAAAAAATAAATAATTAGTACGCTCGATCGAAGCAAACGCTAAAACAATAGAAAACGGCCAAATTTCGAGCAATAATGGTTCTTATTTAAAAATTATAAGTGTTTACAATAACATCGCATAATATTAATATTTACGTTTCGGCCTAACTTGGCCTTCCTCAGAACATGTCTGTAACAATTAAAATAAAACCGACTCAATTCTCACTTGTAGTCAAAAACGATTATAGTCTCCATGGTCCGTGGTCAACCATGAGTCAATAATTAAAAATATAATGATTACGTCGAAGCGAACGCCTGTTAAATCGAGACATCCCACGGGAGATTATTAATTAGACACACATGGGCGCGTTACGGCGAGGATTGCGGGAACAGAACATCGTGAAGTCGTGGGATGTCTCGATTTAACAGGCGTTCGCTTCGACGTAATTATTATATTTTTAATTATTGACTCATGGTTGACCACGGACCATGGAGACTATCGTTTTTGACTACAAGTGAGAATTGAGTCGGTTTTATTTTAATTGTTACAGACATGTTCTGAGGAAGGCCAAGTTAGGCCGAAACGTAAATATTAATATTATGCGATGTTATTGTAAACACTTATAATTTTTAAATAAGAACCATTATTGCTCGAAAACAATATTTGTTTAAATAAAATTTTTTTTGGAGAATTAGAATCAATATTTTGACGATGTAACATTAGATTTGAATATTATTTTGTTAAAATAACAAAGTGTTTGGATTCCTTTTCTACAGATTATAGTATTTAGTAATAAGAATACATTACAGTACCGTGCAAATGTTTGCGTACTTTTGATTTTTTCGAATTAACTTGGTTTTACGCCATCTGACGTATCTTTGTGAAAAATGATTGCAGAGCGATGTTTAAAAAAGCGTTTTAAAGCTTGAATCCTCAGCTTTCGAATGCTTCAAGGCTCGTTTCGATAATGCTAACACCGGCGGCACAATACAGTTTTTTATAAAAAAGATCAAAAAGAATTATAAAGACTCTCTGAATTAAAATATAAAATAATAAGGCACTAGAGCCAACGCGCGGTAATTGGTGCGCAATAAGATTTTAATCACAAATAGTTTACAAGTACGTACGTTTCGACTCAATCTTCGAGTCCTCTTCAGCGTATACAATAAATCAATACAAAAAATACAAAAACTCCGCAACTTCGCATAATGCCGTAGTCAAAAATAAATTAAAATGTAAACCGTAGTCATACGTGTTAAAAAAAAAAACTGTCAATCAAAAAATGTAAAACGCGGTCCTATATAAGCGCAGTCCTAAATGTTACAAAGGTGCAAACGCATTGTGTCTCACACTTGTACATTCGTAGATGCATTCTCCGAAGAACTCCCAGGCATCCGCAGAAAAAAGATAGATGACATCCTCATCTCCTCTATCTCCAGGAATGTGAAGTACATGATACAATGTGTAGCTCACTCCGTACAAATTAATTTCAATACTTGATACACGAGTACTTATCATCTTAACGTTTCAAATAAAAACAAAAATAAAAAAACGTTTCAGTAAAAAAAATTAGTAGCGTAATGATTAAAAAAGCATTTTAAAGAGGAAATGTTGTTTTATGATAAAATCAATAAAATTTAGAGAATAAATTTTTTTTTCTTTTTGCACGCCATCAAAGTTAAAGTATTTCAATTTTGCAAGGTCCATTTTAAATTATCGCCGTTTGTAGTAAATCTTCGCAGAGAAACGAGCCTTAAAGCATTCGAAAGCTGAGGGTTCAAGCTTTAAAACCGAGTTTAAAACGCTTTTTTAAACGTCGCTCTGCGATCATTTTTCACAAAGATAAGTACGTCAGATGGCGTAAAACCAAGTTAAGTGGAAAAAATCAAAAGTACACAAACTTTTGCACGGTACTGTATATTTTATTTCAAAGAAAATTATTTATTTTTTTCAAATAACGTAATAAAGTCCGTCGCAAGCAACGTAGGTAACGACAAAGGGCACGTATTTGCATCGTGTATCAATGAAGATGTTTTTTTTACATTAAATAAAGTATTATATAAAGTAATATTCCACGTATTAATTAATTCAACTTCGTAAGCTGAAACGTGTGAAGAGTAGCCTATATTTTTTACTTTGCGAGTAACAAAATAAATTTCTTCTTTTTTACTGACAAAATAATCGCATTTGTAATTGCATATTTGGGTAATATTTCCTTAGTTTCGGTATTATAAAAGAAATAAAAAATATTTCGTTAATCTCGGAACAAAATTTGTCATATCAACAATAGTATTGTGATAAACCGACTAATATAAACTCCAGCAAAATAATTCAGTGCAATGAACAATTACCTTTTGTTCATTCATTAAAAAATATCTTTACTTTTACATAATATTTTGCCAATAAAACAAAATAAACAAAAAAAGTGGTCAAAAACATTGTTTTGTCGATATTTCAAACCAATTTTTCTGGATGTAAACACACCACGCGTGTATTTGGCGCCTTTTTCTTACCTTTTTGAAAAAGGTAATTTTGTACAGATATCACTCCTTTTTGTAGTGTTACGCATCTTATAAACATTATAAACAGTATGTACACAGAAAAAATGCAGTTGCTTCAATTAAACTTTTACGTCACGGGCTGCCACAAGCATAAACAGTTAATTCAATTGGATATTATTTGATCAAAATATTTGGATTATTAAAACAACTATCTGATGTTTTTGTTCAAATAATATTCAATTGAATTAACTTTTTATGTTTGTGGCAGCCCGTGACGTCGCGTTTAATTGAAGCAACTTTACTTTCTTCCGTGTACATACACAGACGTCTATTAAGCTGACACAGCCATTTCAGCACAATCAAATGCAACCTATATAAAAATTAATTGTTACTATAGATTTTAATATTAAATCAATATCGATTTAATTAGGGAAGGGAGAGAGAATTTCTAATGTTCCAATAATAGCTGTGTTTTAAGTCCGACAAATAATCGGCGCGCAGTTAATATGTTGGAAAATACGCGTATTTAAAATACATATAGAAAATAATATTAAACTGTTTAAAATCCAAGCTTAGACCATATGGCTATTTCCTTTGTATTGATTTATATCTTAACAGTCAACATATATTAATTGTTTATTTACGTCGCCTGAGAAAGACGTTCAAATTATTGTTATCCGGTTATTGTAATAAATATTGCCACATGCCCCGGTAGTCGAATTGGTAAGACGCCCGAACGGAATGCGGGAGATTCCAGGTTCGAACCCTGGCTGGGGTAATATTTTTCGCAATAAGTTCTTTACAGTGATTTTAATATTAAATCGATATCGATTTAATTAGGGAAGGGAGAGGAAATTTCGGTAAATATGCATATTAAGTCAAACCTCACCGATGACCTTAACCTTGACATATGTTGTCAAGGTCACCCTCCTGAGTGACCTTCAGAAGGTTTTAGCCGGCGGTCATTGTTCGTTAAAAAGTTATAAACAAAAAGAATTGAAAAATATAGCAGTTATTTTGAGTACTAATAGACATAAATGACTGATATTTATGTGGAAATAGTATGTACATGTATGAACGAAGGAAAGTTAGTTAAAGTAGCGAATTGTTGGTATATTGAAAGAAAAGTTATTTAAAGCAGAGAATAGAGAGTATGTGCTTCAACTTACAAAGCACATACTTGTAAAGCGCGTCACTATCCTATAGGTTAGTGAAGCGCTTTATAAGTGTGTGCTTTGTATGTGCTTTGTATGTGCTTCAACTTAGAAAGCACATACTTGTAAAGCGCGTCACTAACCTATAGGTTTTTGTCAATAACCAACTATTATTTGCTTTAACAAAGCTTTAACATGTTTTTGCCATGATTATACCAACAATTTACTGCTTTAAATAATTTTCCCCACCAAATTTTTTTGTTTATAACTTTTTAATAAACAATAACCGCCAGCTAAAACCTTCTAAAGGTTACTCAGGAAGGTGACCTTGACAACATATGTCAAGATCAAGGTCGTTTATGCCTTTCAATACTCAAAATAACTGCTATATTTGTAAAACTTTTTTTGTTTATAATTTTTTAATAAACAATTACCGCCGGCTAAAACCTTCTAAAAGTCACTCAGGAGAGTGACCTTGACAACATATGTCAAGGTCAAGGTCATCGGTGAGGTTTGACATAATATGCATATTTACCGGAATTTCTAATGTTCCAATAATAACTGTGTTTTAAGTCCGACAAATAATCGGCGCGCAGTTAATATGTTGGAAAAAATACGCGTATTTAAAATACATATAGAAAATAATATTAAGCTGCCTATAAGATCCAAGCTTAGACCGTATGACTATTTCCTTTGTATTGATCACGGTCGTATACACAGGTCTGGCAACTCGGGCGAATTTTAGTGGTGGGGGCACGAAGTAAGAGAGAAGGAGATCGAACTCCGTGAAACAAAAGTGGTCCCGATTCGTGGCACCTAATTGGGAGGGAGTCCGCTGAAAGGAATGGCTTCTTCCCTATGGGCGCCATTTTCAATCTATAGCGCATGCAGCATATACTGTAGGATTTTCAGCACTCGTGAACGCACCCCAACCTTACCCGGCCAGCCCGGTCTCCTACTTCGTGTTCAGTTTGTTTACGTGCATTTGCATCGTGAAATCGCGTGCTTCGTGCGTGAAATAGAGTCCGTTGGTGACTGTTGGTGAATGTGTGAATGTATAATAGAGTCCGTTGGTGACTGTTGGTGACTGTTGTTGCTTTTGACGTGGATATTTTGCCGTCTCCTGCTGTCGGATCACGTTATAGAACACGATGCATGCAATAAAAGGGATTTCTTTTTAATGTTTTCTCAGTTTATTTGGCTTTATAATTGCAAATCGGAGTACAGCGACCAGTGACGCAACGTGTATGTACATACAGCACGGAGTAAGAGACCGGGCTGGCCGGGTAAGGTTGGGGTGCGTTCACGAGTGCTGAAAATCCTACAGTATATGCTGCATGCACTATAGGTTGAAAATGGCGCCCATAGGGAAGAAGCCATTCCTTTCAGCGGACTCCCTCCCAATTAGGTGCCACGAATCGGGACCACTTTTTCTACTCGCGCGCTATGAAGTTCGATCTCCTTCTCTCTTACATCATGGGTGGGAGTGTCTCACTTATTGAAACGAGTATTTTAATTTATGATATTGCCACCACGTGTCGCTACTATCTAGTACAGTGACTACAGCCGCCATTATATGTTCAGTGACAGCCGCTGAGTTGATAATTGCGTTTTGCAAGCGCATGAATGATTTGTTTGACGCGTTAAATCGCAAATCTCCCAACGAAGGGCTTACCCCGTTATCTAAAGACTTCAAGGTAAGTAATCTCAATACTTTATAATTCAGATTATCGCGGCCAGTGAGTTAAGAAATGCACAATGTCATAGGACGATTACCATGCGAGACAATGATAAATGTCTCACAATCACCGATATGTTGATTACCCAGACATTTTGATTATTAACTTTTGATTTTTAACTTAAAATTACCTAAAAAATTTGTTGTAAAAAAAAAAGCTGTCAAAATTGACAAATGAATAAACTGCCCTTTATATAATAATGTTATACCGTACTTTTTTCTTTACCATGTAAACCTGAAATGTGTTTTTTTCAAATCTGATACAATTTAAACATTATTCATGAGTGAATAATGTTGAAATTGTATCAATGATTCATTATTGGTGAATGATTCATCCGGAATTGAACACCAATATCATCAAAATGTTTCATGTTTATTTGTCTCGTTATAACCGTACTTCAATTTGGCGCGTTTTGTAATTCACTGTCTGGCCGGCGCTGTCGTTGCGATCTAGTACAGCGACTAGCTTCAATAAGTGAGACACCCCCCACCACCGGAGTTGCCAGACCTGTGTATACGACCGTGGTATTGATTCAAAAAAATTTACTGGACGAGACACACTCGTGCACGTCCGCACACTGTAGAAGATCCATTATTTATATTTTTAAATTACAGGAATTTAATAAATAATAATAATGTTTTTGCATCCGACGTAGAAACAAAATAAGCAATTTAACTTTGTTTGCATAATTCTAATAAATAAATAAATATCTAAAATCAATAAAAGTAATTAAAATGCTTTATATAATAAACGTATATGAAAAAAAACAAAAGCATTTCAAACATTGACAGAAAGGACTAGTTAGATTATATCTGATATTTAATTAACCTATTAACCTACATCTTAACCTATACTTCTTGTTTATTTTTTAAAGAAAAAGCTTTTATTACTTGCTATACATATTATACTTGTTAGAATAAAGTTGATATCATACAATGTATGATTTCTTGAATAATTGCACGTGTTGTTGTGTCTGCACTAAAGATTCACAAATCAATCGCAAACGCCAAGCAAACGTCAATATTATTATTAATAAATTTGATCAATTTCTCTTTACACTAAACATAATTTTTAACTTATATTGGCATTATTATTACAATACAATTTTGATTTAATTCGCTAGTCTAAATATTTTGTTAAATAATTATAATTGTAATGTTTTGATTTAATAGTTCATAATTTAAAAAAAATTAATTTATTATTTAAGTATATTTTTGAATATTTAACAAGAAAAACTTAAATTTCCCTCGTAGTTGTCCTGAACAATATAGCGGATCAAAGAACCAATCAAAAGTTGTCTAAACGTTGTCTTATCGCCCTATGGCCTTTAACTTAATTTTGCGGTAATTATTCGGAATAGGGCCTTTTCCGAATTTTGATATTCTTTTGCGGCTCTCTTGGTAAAAATTTTTGTTGTGACTCCGACAATGATAATCAATCAAGGGAGTCCGAAAAATATGTAACCTACCTATATTTTTTTAATACAAGCAAGTCCAAAACTTATTTGAGTATTATAAGATATAAATTTTTGGTGGTGGGGGTATGTTTAAAAATAAAAAAAATAAAAATTTTTGTTATTATTTCAAAGTACTTTACAAGACATTTAATTTCCATTTTGGAAAATTTTTCTATCTCTTATATAGTTTCGGAGATATTCGGTCCGAAAGAGAAAAACCAATTTTCTCCGAAGGAGTGTTTCACCCCTTAAACATGCGTATGGGCACGTATAAAAAATATGTATCCCTTATTTTTGCCTAGAAAGCAACACATTAAAAGCTCATCAAAATCGGAGATGGACACTTCCGTGGGTCTTCTTTTAGGTGATTATTAGTTTAAGCAATTAAATATTCGTAATCGTATCGACGTAATAATCAGTTATCAAGGCAAGTTCTTTGCACAATTTATTCTTTCATTGAAACGACAATATGGACAGATATTGTTTTACTATAGTTTGGATAATTATTTTCTTAGGACCAGTTTTTCAATAATCGCTTAACTTTAATCTTAGCTTAACTCACTCTTCGTCTCTTTCTAACTATCTCTTTTAGAAAAAGACGAAGAGTGAGTTTAGCTAAATCTCAGTTTAAACGACTATTAAAAAACTGGCTCTTAATAATGTTTTAATAATCCAAATACATCTTACATCACGCTTCAAAATTCTCATTGATTTAAATGTAATTTGCTAACAATTTTGATATAGATATAAATATGGAGCGGAAGGAAGTTGATACTGAAAGTAAGTTATAAATAAATAATATAGGGTAATTAGAACAAGTTTTGCTCATAATTATCAAGTTTATTTATTTAGTATAAGAAGGAAATTCTCCCGGGTTCTTAATACATTACAATTTTTAAGTTCAAAAATTTTATTAAAATTGAAAATTAGACGGAGATTTTTTAATTTTTTCCGAAACATATTTGTTTGCTCTTCAAGAAGGAGACGAATAAAATAGAACCACATACATCAGTATAATACCAAATACCTATGTAAAATAAATTTTTAAATAAATGTATGAATATTTCTGAATAGTGTCTATAACGATTAATCGACTTATAGAAATCTAAATATTTAGAAACATTTGGATGCAACAAGAATTTTCTCAAAAATAAATTTTAAAATTGTCCAAACCAACCATTTGCGAACTAATTTTATTAAAACAGATTTTTCAAAAGCCAATTTTCGAAATTAAAATAGCTATATTTTCGGAATCAGCTAGTTTAAGCGATTTAGTAGATCGCAAATGACCTTAATCATACAGGGTGACCATTGGGAATGTGTTGAAAGTAAATGGTTATATTTTCCCTCCTCAATTTCGGCGGTTATTTAACTGATTAGGTTATGGTACTTGAGATCTGTCAATTTCATTTGAGCCGTTGTACAAGCCGGTTTACGAGTGTTAGAATGAATGCGCTAAGCATCGAAAAAAAAGTGTTTCTTATCGAGTGCTTCTACAGTAGAGGCAAAAACTATACTCAGGCGTATCGTGGATTTATTTTATTTCTATATGTAACGCGGGCAGTGCCAAATAAATACTAATTGTCAAGTACTCTGCACTATTATAGTTCCGCCCTACAACCAACCATTTCTAACAATTATCAATAATTCTGCGAAAAATATCGAAAAGTCAATAAAATCACGGATTACACCAGCATAATTTGTAAGTTGATTAGGTTATGGCGCGATTCCAGGGAAGAAGCGTATCTTCTGAGTATAGTTTCGCTAGAAACTTTTTTAGATCCATATTTACTACGGAATCCACGATACGCCTGAGTATAGTTTTTGCCTCTACTGTAGAAGCACTCAATAAGAAACACTTTTTCTTCGATGCTTAGCGCATTCATTCTGACACTCCTAATTAACCGGCTTGTACAACGGCTCAAATAAAATTGACAGATCTCAAATACCTAATTAGTTAAACGACCGCCGAAATCGAGGAGGGAAAATATAACCATTTACTTTTAACACATTCCCAATAGTCACCCTGTGTATAACTCTAATAATCAAATTTAATTTTTTTAAAAAATATAGTGAATATTGCTAACAATAAGCAGACTACAGTAAATAAATTCACTTAAACAATATATTCAGTGTATAGAAAAAGAAATGTAATTTGCTTTATTGGCAAGAGGTCGAGGACGCGGTGGACTAATCTCGATTTTGATCCGCTTGTACGTTATGATCGAGAATAAGTTGATGTAGGTATGTCCGAGCGTTACGTTCACAATATGTCTTGTAGATCAGAGTTAGTGGTTGGGTATAGGAGCCCATGCACTCCGGCCTGAAGAGGCCTATTGTGCCCAGATAATATGTCTTGTAAATAATACTTTTTAATGTTTAAAATTTTAAGTAGCCGGGTAGTTCATAAGTCTTAAAGAAAGACGCTAAAAAAAGTGGAAGTATAATGTTGTATAACGCACTCGATGAGCGCAAGAGTAGCGGGGATATGTAGAATCAATATACACTGTTTAATTTTTTTGTTATTTTTATTTTTTTTTTGAACTATTTAATATACAGGGTGTTCTAAAAAGGTGGGGCCAAAATTTAGGAAGATATTTTTCACACCTGAAGGATGAAAAAATGTTATATGAACATGAGTGCGGAAACGATTTTTTCAGGAATTATGTTGAAAATATTGTTGATTGTATTACTTACACAAGAAACAATTTAGGATTAATCATTATGTAAACAAGTAACTATAACATTAAAGGTCAAATTTTTCTGATTTCTGCCTGGCAAATAAGGTCACAACCTCATTTAGCCGTACTCAGAAAAGAAGCCCTAACTCCTGAAAAAAGCGTTTCCGCACCCATGTTCATATAACATTTTTTCATCTTTTAGGTGTGAGGAATATTTCCCTAAATTTTGGCCCCACCTTTTTAGAACACCCTGTATATAGACATTTATTATTTAATAGAAATACACATGTGGTAATAAAGGCGCTCACCAAGTGCGCTATATATGGCACTACTTGCTAGTGCGTCTTCCTCTCTAACATTTATAATACCGATCACTTAAAATTTTAAACAGTAAACAGTGTTATATTTATAAGGCAAATTACACACAAATAAAACACTCAAAAACGGATCAATTAATTTTCAATTATTCGCGATCTGCGAGCAGATCAAAATCAGTAATTAGTCAACCATGTCCTCTTCTTGCTAAAAGCAATGTAACAGTTTTGACTTTAATTTCATAATTTTTCGTAAAATTAAAAATGTTTAGATAATTAAAAATTAAATTTTTTGTTACATCGAATTGTGCATAGCGAAATAGTCGAAATAATGCATAATTTTTGATTTTTCGTATAAACTAACTAAGAAAATATCAGTATTTATAGTAGTTTTAATATTTATACTGCCGTCAAAAAGTTTCCGGACAAGACCTATAAATAAATTCGAACCTGCTTGCTCGTGTTTTACTCTGTCTCGCATTAGGAAGAGATTTTCAAACAAACATTTAAATTTTATTTACGTCTCATATAAATTAACATACAGATGAGTACTTTTTCGCAGTTTTACAGGATTAGAGTAAATGTTTGAAAATACAATTAAATTTATTTATTTAATTATTGAAAAAGTATAAGTTGTGAACTAAATATTGGCTTAAAATTATAAAATTTTTTTGTTTTTTATTAGTTGAATATAATTGAATCTTTTTTCTTACAATAATAAACGTTTTACTTCAATTTTTGCGACTCCTACCTTTGTCCGGAAACTTTTCGACGGCAGTGCATATAAATCTGAAGAACATAATAAAAGCAAATGAGAATATTAATTACCGAGAGTGTAAATTGGCTATCCAAATCAAACAAGCCACAAACTCTGATGCGCAACGGATGCGCCCATAGAAATACTCCCAATTCGATCATTTCCTAAAAGTAAAGAGAAAATCGCAAAATGTTATCTTTGTAACTTTTCCATAATTAAAATGTAAAAATGTGGTAAAACTAGATACTTAATTAGGGCCTATACGAGAAATCAATCGCCACTTAAATATGTTGTAGGGGAGGTCTTTCTGAGTAAATCTACGCAAGAAAAAAGTGGGGAACGCACTGAGAAAAATGTCTGGTTGCATTATCAGGAATTCTGGTAGATTCCACCAGTATGTCTGTTGGAAAATAAACGAATCAAAATTCTTGTAGGAATTACCAGATGATCATGATTAATTTTTTCCTGTTAAATATACCAGAGTTTCTTGTTAATAATACTAAATTTATTTTGTTAGGTTAACATAACTTTTTAGTGAAAAGAACGAGCTTCTTTGTTTCCTATACCAGAATTTCTTGTTAATGATACAAAATTTATTTTGTTAGGTAAAATTCCGCATATAATATCGCAAATTACTTTTATGCTTTTCCAGATATTAAATAACAAAGTTAGAAAACTTAATAATGAGGGATGACACACACACACACACACTTGATAAGAGACAACACAAAGTCCAAAATCAGGACCTAAGTCTTATGTTCCGATTTTGGACTTTGTGTTATTTGGGATATTGACAAAAACTGATTTAATAAGGGTCATGGCGTCCGTGGCACACAGAAAAACATAAGGGTAAGAACGTAGTATATCACAATATATAATATAATATATATAACTTTATTTCACTATGACTTTAACTTTCCATCACACGCACTTCTTTCCACGGTTAGATTTCTTTTAGGTGAAATAGAATGTACAAGTTGAACTGTCAAAGTCGTACCTACAACACGCACCAACACGAACGACGCACGACGCAACTGCTAGAGTTTGCTGCGGTAACGTTAACCAGAATTTTGGTTGCACGTTTCTTTGTTCTTATGTGACGTGTATGTCTAGTAAATATAACTAGAAGTTTTGTAAATTTAACTGGAAAATACTAATCAAATCCTTATAGTTAAGTCCATTAAACATTCTAGTTACAACATATTGAGTCCTGTCGTTATAACTAGAAATCCAGCTTGGTTTTATCAAAATGCGTTCTATCATATACGTCTTGTTGGTACAATCAGAACATTTTTCTCAGTGCGGCATTGGTTTAGAAGATAGGTATAGCAAATTGAAATTTCACAATTTTAATGCTTTTTATTAGATATTATAAAGTAACATCATGCCGATGACTTTGATCTTGACATATATATTTTAAAGGTCATCTTCCTGAGTAACCTTTGGAAGGTTTTAGCCGACAATCGTTGTTAATTAAAAAATTATTAACAAAAAAAGTTTGAAAAATATAGGTAACAGTTATTTTGAGTATTATGAGATATTTACAGGGTGTTTGAAACAAAAGTATTCAGCCGAAAAATGGGGGTAGATTGGGTCAAACCGAGACGAAAAGTCATGTACCATTTTGCAAGATTCGCAATAGTTAACGAGTTATTAATTGATACGTCTGAGCAAATGAGCGCATGAGAAGCGGTAGGCCGAACTCGGCAGACATGTAAAATACCATTTAATACCATAAAATGGTATTTTACGTACATAGATTGTATCATAAAACATAACATTTCCTTTTCAGATGCTTTTTTAATCATTACGCTACCATTTTTTTTCACTGAGTTGTGCCGCCGGTATTAGCGTTATCCAAACATGCCTTGAAGCATTCGAAAGCTGAGAGATTAAGCTTTAAAACGCTTTTTTAAACATTGTTCTGCGATTATTCTTCACAAAGATACGTCAGATGGCGTAAAACCAAGTTAAGTAAAAAAAATCAAAAGTACGCAAACTTTTGCACGGTGCTGTATGTATACCTTTTATTTTAGTAGTGCATTATATGTATACAAATTTTACTTACAGTCGAGAAGTTACTATGTTTGAATGCGGAAGTTTGTGCTGAGAATATTATACTCGCCAATGCGTTTGCCTAGAACAATTGTGTGCAACATTAGAAAGGTTTATATTATACCAATTACGCTTATCAGCATTATATTTGTATAAGTATACTAATACCTGATTGCATGTCAAATAACAGATGCGACTTATAGCAATAATTTGAAGTATCAGATACGAGATAGAAATTAGCAGCGAGCTGTTACGTTGAGTACTTTCATAAAGACCGATGAAGACATAAGCTACAATGTCTATTAACATACACGTAATCCAACTGAGCAATTGTGGGTTGTAATAAGAAGTGAGATAATTTGTTGCATCGTGGAGGTAGCGATGTAATCGCTGGAGATTCACGATAGTAAGCCTGTCGGCATATAATCTGATATTGGTGCCATCAACAGTTATCCCTATGTAAAACCTTTTATTAAGATCATTTATTATGCAGGGTGTATATCAGGCCGCCCGTCCCACCCGGTTTTTTCGTAAACGCGACATTTTAGAGAAAAATGTAGTGTCATACAAAAGTTTTGTGACTTTAAGGGGAACATAAGATGGTGTCATTGGCTTCACCTTGGATAGTCGTTTGAAGATCACATACATATACATATAATATATATGAAATTTATCTTCAATTTTTTAAACGGTACTCCTTATTGTAGTATATGCGTATTAATAAGAAAAATTTTGGCGCAAACTAGAGGTCGATATGTTGACTCGTTCGCGAGTTATTTAGGATTAAATATTAGCTTTTTCGAACTTTGACCCTAAATAAATCCCGAACGGATCAACGTATCGACATTTGGTTTGTGCCAAAATTTTTCTTTTTTATGTCCTTTTAAATAATATACTACAATATGGGGGGTTTTATTTAAGAAATTGAAGGTGGGACGGGTGGTCTGATACAGTATAGTATATACCATAAACACACACGCGCGTGCGCGTAATAAATATAATATATTGGCCTAGTTTAACCCGACCGTTTGGTAAGCGTACCAAGTATTATATCCGTATATATCAAATCCGTATTAAATCTCGGGTTACACCGGTATAAACCGAGATTTGATACGGATATAGTAAGTTGGTACCTACGCGTACCAAACTATCGGTGTAACCTAAGCTATTATATATGTATAAAAATATTTTATTCTTAGATATAAATTTACATATTTTGGAACATTCATCAATTTTATTATAAGTTGTTAATATTAGCATTTGAGAATCGTGATTGATTGAGTTAATTTGATTCGATTTACTCATCGGTTTCGAGTTGATCAATTGACAATAATACCACTCAATCCATGACACAGCCTGTTGAGACGATGAAATCTTCGACGCAATGCATCGTATAAGAAACAAAATTTCGCGATTTCCATGGAGAACGATATCCGTGTTATGAATTGTGGCATAAATGTATACAAATATAACCTATTGGGTGTAGTCGCAGCACTAAGTATTATTAGTGCAATAGGTAAGGACCAAGCGCCCAAGATCAATAGTATAATCAGCCATTCCATATAGTGATTCTTTTGTTTGTTATCAGTGCACCAATGATAATGTTGCATTAAATCGTCGAATTTACGACTTGTGGCTATAGTACGTTCAAATTTTATATGTCGCAGATACGACAACAATATCGTTAGGATCATATAGATATTGAATCGACTGATCAATTGCAGAGCACATCCTACATTATAAACCGCACAGATAGTAACGCCAATAAATGAGTAACATGTTGCGGCGAAATACATGCCCCACGCGACCAACGAGTACACTGCCAGTGGGTAAAAATTTGTGAATTTCGATAATTCATCGATCGTATGTGGATGACAACCAGAAAGGCGCGATATGTATAGCAACCATCGACAATTTTCCAGCATGATTTCACAAGAACTGACTTTACTGCTATGATCATTGCTAACATATCGCTATGTTTCACTCATATTAGCGATAAAGTGCAGATAAATCTATTTATTACCACAAACGGGGCTAATAACAGTAATTTGTCTCTATTATACGTGTAGATCTCAAAGATAGTGTTATATACTGCAAAATTTATCACAATTTTTTTCCTTTACAATTCTAAACGGAACGAAAAAGGGTAACAAGCGAAAACTAGATCGTAAATTTTTCTCTATTTGTTGAATCACAATTTAGTTGTTCTAAAATAATGTCATTTTCTATATAATAGCATTAATATTTTGTAACTATTGTGTCGTGATACATATAACAATCAGATAGCTGAAACACACGCAACTCTTTAATTGCGAGCAACGATTGATCGCAATTCTGATTCCATGCAATCTCTATCATTTCTGTTATTATTAATAATATTGTTGGTAAAACAACTGTATATTTATTATAACCACAGATTTCAATGGCATATATCTTTGACATATATTATCAAGGACATAGCTGTGCACGATTCAACGATTAACCATCGCTTTATTAAAAAGTTATTAGCAAATAAAATAAACCATGCAAATTTATTTATTTGTTTGGATGCTATAATTTATTATTATTTATAAATTAATTTTGTAAAATTATTATTATATATTTTTTTATATACAAAAAATAAATAAACACACTGCACAAATTTAAATAAAATAGTTTCTTAACATTTAAATTTATATCTATAGTTTAGTTATGCTTGGTATATACAATAAATATGATAATAATTTGTAAATTAATAATAATTTTTAAAAAATTTATTGTGTCCTAAGATGTAAGAAATAATAATGTTAATGCTACAAGAAAAATGGATATAATAATTATTTTATTATTTCTTTGCTAGAATATACATAATTATAAAGATTTGTTTTTGTTAGTAAACATTTAAAATATAAAAAAAATGGAGAGTACTTTTTATCAAAAAATTTATAACATAAATTAACATTATTAAATTTTTTTATACAAAACAAACAAATTTTGTTTAAAAAGTCAATACATATCGAATTTGTAATACATTTTTCCTTTTGTGTGGTGTCACAAATACAAGATGAATATAATTAATATTTTTGTTTATTCGTCCGGCGGCTGTTACACACACTTGGCGTCCTCTTATCCGCTCCTTGCCCATGCACGAGCTACCGCCATATTTCTTCCCCTATGTTAAAGTTCCTATATACGTGTAACCACTATGACACAGTGGGAGTGTATGTTTGTATACTTGTGATCAACACATGTTTATCCGAGTCTCCCAACTGCCCCACTCCTGATTGAATGCCAATCGTTGGTTTGCCGATCGTAGCGCCGTCGGTGTATGTATTTTAAACTACTATTGTGACCGGGTTTTGGGCTCATTCTCGAAACATGGAGTTTGGTCTCCTTCTCTATCTATTCTTCATGTGTCAGAGAAGGGAGCTTTTATACATTAGAAATATCTTATTAAGTGTTTTTAATATTTAATTACCATATAATCTTGATTTAATTTACAATTCAATATAACATAATTTATTTTTTTAAATTAAAATATTAACGCGATTAATACCTTTCTTATTTACGTAAATTTTACTTCTTTACATTAACATTACATGCAACAACCGCATGCAGAGCCTGTTAATATTTCCATGACTTATGCTTGTTTGCTCTTGCGTAATTTAGATGCGGTGTATATATAATTATAACAGAAATTAATAAATACTTTCATTACAAAGAATATACTGAACAATATTATAAAGAAACTAAGGAACAAAAATGCATAGACATCGACCAGATTCTGTTCCACCCAGCTCTGAGACCTCAGTGGCGTTACTAAAGTTCCATTTGGATGACGGACGGTGTATTCAATGCTCCAAACAGCTAAATCTAATGGCGAAATTGGCCGATCTCGGAATTCGCTGGATAATTGCTTCATGTTTCTTGTATAACTGTACCAAAAATTATTGTAGGTACTATTAGTGATAAAATTAAAAAAATTACATTTTAATTAAAAAACACATTTTAATTAAAGGAAAAGCGAAATATGACAAGACACGTAAACAGCACAAAAGCCAAACTTTATAATCTATTGTTTTATAGCAACTGTGTTTACAGGAATTTTTAAATCAGTTTAGATATTACTTCAAATGTATAGCTATATTGTTAATAACTGCTGCTTAAATAATAATTATTTAAAACATAATCGAAATATGATACCTTTCATTGTAAAGTACTTCTTCAACTGCGTGTAATATTGACTGCGTGGACAAAGTTTTAATGTCCAAGTATATGCCAACACCTTTAGCTACTAATATTCTTGTATTGGATTTTTGATCCATAAAGAAAGGCATTGCGATCATTGGTACACCTTTCCATATAGCTTCCTGCGTGCTCAGAAGACCACCATGTGTCCAGACTGCTTTCACATTTTTATGAGCTAAAGATAACAATATACTGTAATAAATATTAACTCTCAACCACATATAATATGGAAATCTCACATTGATATACAAACATTTTATTAAAGCTGTATATGTTCCGATTAATCTAATGTGATGGACTTTATAATCAACAATTTTGTCTCTTGTACATCATTTTTAAACAAAAAGCGAGTTTCTTGTTGTAATAAAAACTACTCTCTTATTATAAAGAGATTATAAAATATAAAGAGATTATTATAAAGAGATTATAAAATATAATTGTAATAATTGTACTAAAATTGTCTTAAATGCGAGAAAACTATGAAAGAAAACAAAATCGTTTAGACATTACACACACTGCGAGTTAACTAGATGAACTCTAATACAACAAAAATTGATTTTCTTATACCGTATTTAGTTTACAGTGGAGTTTTACTGTAATTAGTCAAGAACCGTTTAATCCATAAAATATTTATATATGCGATGTTTTCGTGTATGCCTACCGCGATAGTTTACCAAAACGCTAGTGATTGAATAACAATTCGAATCGGTATTACGTAAAAGTAAATAATTCTCACAACTATAAAACTCATTTTTCTCAATGCAAAAGAATGATACCTATTGCTATTTTTAAAAGAATGATACCTATTGCATTAATATCTAATACTTAAATTCCATACATATTCTTATGTTAATAAAGAGAGCTGAAACTTTTGTTTAAAATAATTATTTACGTTGATAAAAAAATATAGCTAATTAAACAAATGTTACAAAAAATATATATATGTCTCATGTTTTTGGTATTTTTCTAGAAATTCAGAAACGTACATAAAACTTCGTTTTGCGGCATCCATTTCACAATCATTATATTGTCCGGTATTTTAAATGGTACTTCAACATCTAGCTTCCACAGCACTCGTTGCTTGAGTTTCGACAGAGCCAGTATAACGGTTTTAATTTTGTCTAAGCCGACAGCTTTCCATTTCACATTTGTTCCTAACGATATTGCGATGGCTCCATTCTTTGCTCCGTCAAGAAATACGCGCATATCCTGCAAAACAATGGGTGAACTAAGCAGTTTGATAATATACAAGAATATGTATATTATTTTTTAAAAATTAATATGTATGTTAATATGCCAAAACATAATCAAAAGCAACCAACTCATTTTCAAGCGGGTTGTATCTAAACAGAAAATAGTAATAGGTATATCAAGTTCCTTTAAATAAGAATTATATGACATTCTTTTTACATGCCATTATTATAAATAAAATATAAAAAATATTTTAACATTTTTAAGTTTAGCAATATGTCGTGCAATAGTTATCCTCTGCTTGTTTCACTGATTCTTCTAATAGAAATTAATTAATACATAATTAAGAAATAAATAAAAATTATATCATAACATGGAATTGTTACATATTTTTATTTAATTATAAAGTTGGAAATATAGCGCACATATTTAAAATATATTTTTTACACATTAATTTCTGCACAGTACCGATGTCTAAAAAACATACTTACAACGTCTTTTAAACATGCATGCTGTCTCTTTATAGGCTGGATTATACCTTATATGTATATTGGGTGTATTATTTTAAGTGATGCAGCTGAATATCTTATAAAGTAAAAGATTGGAAAAAATGTTTCAGGCAATAGTTTTATGGTTCTGAGGGGGTGGGGGGGGGGGGGGCAGAAGTTGGCCATATCAGCTTAATTGTAGGTGGCGCTACTTTCGAGATTTTTGCATGGCGACCATTTTTTTAAATGGCAGTCGATCTTTTTGTTCCAGTGAATGTTGTAGCTGGCATTGAGACGAATACAACGGTTTCTTATTTTTTTTAAATGGATCATTTTTATAAAAAAATCGACTGCCATTTAAAAAAATGACCGCCATGCAGAAATCTCGAAAGTGGCGCCATCTACAATTAAACTGATATGGCCAACTTCTGCCCCCTCGGAACCATAAAACTATTGTCTGAAACATTTTTTCTCCAATCTCTTTTACTTTAAGAGATATTTAGCTGCATCACTTAAAATAATACACCCTGTATATACAATACATATTGTATGGGAAATAAATGCGCATGCAAAAATTCTTATAAATTTTGAACTATACAAGAAATTATCAATTTATTAAAAACAAAATTGGTAAATGTTAATGGCGATTTCAAAAACCTTGACATATGTTAATTATCAAGGACATGGCTCTGACCGACTTGCAAAAAGCTTCGTCGCTTGTTGTTTGTTAAAAAGTTATTAACTAAAGAAGTTTGAAAAATATAACAAGTTATCTTTAGTACTAAAAAACATAAATGACTAATATGTATGTGGAATTAGTAGATACATGAGCGGTGAAGAAGTTTCACCCCACCTCTTGCACCACTCTTCAAAAACACACACCTTTTTTATAAGATTATTATTTTTTAAAAATAAAATGATTCCAGATTGGTTTCAAACTTTCCACGCGAAGCGAGGTCTATTTCACCCCACCCACCGTTTACAGGACATGGAAAGTTGGAAACCCATGTAAAACCGTGCGATAATAAATATCGATTAGGTAAGGGGGTAAAGAGAGAAAAAATATAAGCTTTAAAATAAAAATATACCTCCTTAAATATACATAGTGTTGTAGAAAATTACAATTCAATAAATTTATTTTGTTAATAACTTCTAATACATAACAACGAGCGAAGGCTAAAATCTTTTGAAAGTTACTCAGGGTAATTGATAATATATTTATCGAAATCATTGAAATCAGTGAGGTCGCTATTAATATCAATATTCACTCCAAAATTCAATATTTTCCTGATCTAATTATTTATTCAAAATCTTGCTAATTAGAACAGTATTTGTCATAATATCCTGAATGTAGCGAAACAATCTGTGTAATACAAAAAGAAATGATAAGTCCTAGTTTGAGGGTTGTCGAATACAGATAATTATAGATAATCTAATAATTTCACCAAAGTTTCGTTAAAATTACATTTCAGTATACACAATATTTTTGTTAATAGGGGTAAACAGTACAGTTGTTGGCCACTCTACAATGATTGGCCACATCTTAAAAAGATTATAAAGAAATACTATTAAAATGTTTTTAATTATAAATACAAAAATATTTAATACACTTTTCTGTGTAATAATTAACAAATTTTAATAGTATTTCTTTATAATCTTTAATTTTTTAAGATGTGGACAATCATTGTAGAGTGGCCAACAACTGTACTGTTTACCCTTATTCTTATCGCAGTTTTTGTTAAATTGTGTGTCTCAAGTAAGAAGTATAGTTTCTCTTACCTCAGGATACGTTACGATTACCTCACCGGCAATTGGTTGCACGGCTTGGGCATTCAGTCCTGCGATCTCCAGAGTGTTCGGCGGCAGTGGAATCGCAGGCTCAAATGCGGAATAACTGTTAATTAGTATGATATTAATTCTTTCTTTTTCTATTTTATGTAATGGCCTGATTGCATGACCTATATATTCCTCAGTAAGTCGTTGAATAACAGGAAAGAAATAGTAATGTCGTATAAGATCATCCACAATATAATACAAAGTATTCCATGTTTTCAGCCATAGACCTTCAGGTTTCGCTATAGCTGCATGTGTGTATGGTCGAACAGTCGGATAACTTGGACCACCAATATAATCCTTGAGCCAAGGTGCAGGACCAAATGGAATATAGCCTACTATGGGTGGCTTACCTTTAGCAACCTAAAAAGATAATAGATATCTACGGACAATGGAAAAAGCTAAAACTGAGTTGTTATTATTTTATAATAAATAAACAAAATAAAATATATTAAGTACTGTTTTGCAAAAAATGCTTGTCGATCACTTTTATTATCAGATAATGCAAAAATAATAATGTAGTTAAAGTTTGGAACAATCTTAAGTCTTAAGCAACAATTAAAAATTTGTTTTAATAAAAATATATAGGTATAATAAGAAATATATTTATATATAAAAAACAATATATTTTATTATAACAAAAAAAACAAATTAAAAATTAATAAACAAATTAAAACAAATTGAAAAAACATTAATTGAATTTAAATTAATTATTTAGAAACAAATAACAAATAGTAAATAATAAAAAATAAAATAAGCTGCAGATTAAAAACGAAAAGCAGATTAAAGTTTTCTCTCAAAAACGGTGATTTTTGAGTTTTATGCAAAAACAATTTTTAAGATTTACGTTAGAAGAATAATAGTGTATTAACAAATCGAGGCTCGAAACTACTCCGTTTTATGCGAAGTATTTGCGCGTACTCACATATGTACGAGAAATTCCTGACAATTGTTCTTACGTTTTGTGCCAAAAGGTACAGGTGCAAGGACAACTTGTCAATAATTGCGTATTACCTACTATTACCCATGCCCTAAATATAACACGAATAAACAAACTAATTCTTCTATTAATTGGATATGATAAATAACAACATGCCTTAGTGATTGAATTGGTAAGAATGTCCATCACGGGTTGAAGAGAGGTCCAGATTCGAACCTTGGCTGGAGTGATACTTTACATAACAAATTCTTTGCAGTGATTTAAGAAATACTAATTGTAGAATCAAAAGTTAAATTGATTATCGATATACGTATGTAAATTTACTGTTCCAATTAAAAACTCTGTTTCAATATCGACAAATAATCGCCGCGCAGTTAGTTAATTTCAAAAAAGTAGATATACATAATTATATAGAATATTAATATTTTGCTACAACAAAAATCCAGCCCGACCGTAGATGGCATTTATTCTCTTTAATTAATTAGAAGATGCGAATCAGTCTAGCTTTAAAAAAAAAGTTGAAATAAAAATTTGAAATACTTATAAGAAGATTATATACAGGGTGCTCCCGGGTTAAATGGCCAAACTTGAGATATGAATTTAGGACCTCAAAACAAACAAAATTTTCCTGTGGAAGTATGCTCAAGAATGCTTTGTTTAAGAGATATTAACTTCTGAAGTTACAGAAATGTTATGAATAAATAACTTCGAAATAATATAGGATTATCCTCTTTACTGCTAAACAGTAATCAAAATTAAAGCAATTATTCTCCGCACAGTGTTTAATGATGATGATGAGATCTGTCGCAAAGAGCAAAAAGAATATCTCTCTGTACGTCATGAAAAAAAATAAAGAAATATAATTGTATATAACGTTTAAAAAATGGTGTTTATTTTTATTATTATGGAATGTTTTTTTTTCTTTTAACGTACAGGGAAATAGTCTTTTTACTTTTCGCAAAAAATCTCATCATTATCATCAAACACTGTGCGGAGGATAATTGCTTTAATTTTGATTACTGTTTAGCAGTAAAAAGGATGATCCTATATTATTTCGAATTTATTTATTCGTACCAGTTCTGTAACTTCAGAAGTTAATATCTCTTAAACAAAGCATTTTCGAGCATACTTTCAAAGAAAGTTTTGAGTTTTGAGGTCCTAAATTCACATTTCAAGTTTGGCCATTTAACCCGGGAGCACCCTGTATATTCTTGCGTATGTACAAGTATATCATTGTTGATTTGACACTTTTTTCTTTTTCTGTGTGTGGATACTTCGGAATAAAGAAAGCACTTCAAAAACTCGACTGTTAAGAAACTATTTTCTTTTGGCATAAAATGCAGGAACATTTGTTAAGAATTCTTATTACCTATATGTGCTGCAAGTACGCGCGAATACCTCGGACTAAACGGAGAATTTCCGGAGCTCAACTATTAACAAACTATTTATTCTCTGTCATAATGAATTTTAATGATTGTTGTCGCACTTGTACATTTTGGCACAAAACGCAGGAATCACCGTTTCGGTGAAAAATTTATTCTGCAACCTCTTTTATTTCGTATAAATTTTTTATTTATTTTAAATTAATATTTTTGTTATAATTTTATTGTTTTATATATGTATTAATATATTTCTTTTTATAATTTTTTTAAAGCAAATTTTTAATTTTTACTGCCAGAATGCTTAAAAAGCTTTAACACTACACAAATAATATATTTATATAAAAATAAACTATATCGCTTTGTTCGGAGGATATGGTGATTATTATTTCCGTGTATTGTTTTACGTTTGTTAATGTTGCTATTACCGCAACAATAAGGCCCTCAATTATTTATAAAAATACGCAACAAGATAGTGCCGAGTTTGTAAGTGAGAATCTCTGAGCCTAACAGTATATTATTGAAATACTATATCCAAAATACTACAGCCATTTTCTTGAATCCTTGTAATAATATTTATTTTAATAAGTTTATAAATATTCACCCTTTTTGTACTATCTGCTAATAAAAATGATTGATTTCTTTTACAGAATAATGTTTAACTTAGGTCTGTCTACTCATGTAAATAACAGATACACAATTTTAATAATTTTTCGATTGTTATCCAATTTATTTGTACAGAGAGAGCCACGAAATATTTCACGAATTTTTTCGCATTTCGTGCATTAGAGAAGTCCAACAAAATCGCATTGCAACGCATCGTTTTGAACTAATTGTAGGAAGCGAATGTAAAGGTTATCGCTGATTTGAGCGATGACTAGGCACTTTCAATTTGCTACGCTAATATAACTTAATTTATAATGCCACTTTGTTAAGTCGCTTGCAGTTTAAAAATAGATTAAATAATTGAAGTTTATTAAAGTTGAATGCTTTACCTCCCATAATCCGTAGAAACATTGAGTTAAAGAAATATCCTGTACTATAACATCAAACTCGACTGTTTTAATCATTTCCAGCAGGTCTTTCGCTGCTCTAGTTTTTATCATTGTGTCACATGCGTGAATACCCCACTGATATGTAAAATACGCCGTATAAAGTACACTGTACTGTTCCCATTCAGCTGGGTTATAATCTTCAGCTTCTTCATAAGTTTGCATTAGATCATTGAAAATCTGAAAATAATATGTAGCTTCGCTATACAGAAGAGATATGTAAAAATGCGATATATTAACATCTCCGAAAGCATATTTTGATCTTACGTAAGATAGAAAATAACATTTTAAAATAGAAAAATTATATTATTTCTTACTTGTATTATAATTTGCAAATATTAGATTCATGTCTCTGAAAATGTCTTCGAATCTCGTAACATCTACTTACGATGATGTTTGTCAAATTCTGCGCAAGTTTTCCTTTGATTTTAGTCTCATGCATGCTCACTAAATGTACATGATGGCCTTTGCGAAGCAATCCTTTAACCAAATGCTGCGTCCAAACGTGGTGACTAGTCGACGGAATAGTCTCTACCAATAAAATCGACAATGGTTTCGACGTTGTCACGAGATCACTCATTAAAATACAACAAACAAAGAAAATGACACGACACAACATTGTTGCGCAAAACTTCTCGCGCGCGCGTAGTCTTTCAATCAGAGCCTAAGGCCGAATGTATCAGTATGCTTAGTGTAGCATTCCTCCTCTCCTCTTGTGAAGATAATGGCGTCATCATAATATCATAATATCACTTTATGTAACTGGTTACGTAAGCTGGGCCTATATTCTGAGATTTTCTTGACAACTTAGCTGTGTAATCAGAAAAATAAGAGGAAAAAAGATACATAAATAAATGATTAATAATATGTATATGTGCATGTATGTAGCTGGTAGTATGCACAGTACCTATATACTCCCTATACTATACTATCATTGTTGAAACTGAATTATATGTATAAATTATATCTACAGAAAGTTTTAATTATTTACCATGATATAGAGGAATTGTGCCTAAAACGACATACCCGGGCAAAACGACTTAGTGCTAGTTTAGTGCTTTATATCGCCGCTAAACGAGCGTCGATACATTTAAATGTCGAAATCTATCGTGTCTTTAATACCTGTTGTAAATTAATAATGACTATACGCTTGTAAATGCAAATTTTGCTATCTAATCGAAACCGTTAGCATAAAAAATTTTTTTGGCACATTTTTTTTTAGTTTATTACTTTATTTGCTTGTTTGGTACCTAATATTTTTATGTTTTATTATTAAGTGTTCTTATATGAAGCTATGCTGTTGCACTTCTTATATTTTTCAAATACTATCTAACTTTTTATTTTATGGATAGAAAAATTTTACTAGTAACAGGGCAAAATGACATACCATATCATTCTAAGCTGGCAACCGTATGCAATATTGCTTTAATATCTCCAGATATAAAAAGTGCAACAGCATGGCTTCATATAAGAAAACTCAATGATGAAACATAAAAAGATTAGATACCAAACAAAGAAATACGGTAATGAGCTAAAAAAATGTGCCAAAATTTTTTAAACACGTTTTCGATTAGATGGCAAAATTTCCATTTACAAGCGTGCACTCACTACCAACTTGCATCAGTTACTAAGATTCGACACGATGGATTTCGACGTTAATGTATTGTCGCTCTTCTAAGCAGCGATATTAAGCATCTGAACTAGTACTATGTCATTTTGCCCGACATATCAGGGCAAAATGAACAATTGTAGTGTTTTGTTTATATGTTGTTACATAACTAATGCAAATTTCTAAAAAATTTTTAATATTATAATACCAAACTATGTACGTTTATCCTAAAGTGTTTCTAGACAAATTACATAATTTTTAAATATTACAGAATAAAATGACAATGTTTTAAAAAAAAGTATGTTGTTTTGGGCACAATTCCCCTATCGAATACAAATCTGTCAAATACATCTCTATTCTTATTTTTAAAGATACAAGATAAAGATACAAATTCACACAACATACTGACGGCATTATTAATACCTTCCTACTTTAAAATAGTCGGTCCGAATCAAATAATAGCTGGACACATCGTGTCTAGCTATTTGTACATCTAAACTACCATGCCATGTATCAAAAATCTGAATACAGAATATCTCGTAAACAATGCATTTCAGAAAAAAATGTTTTGAAGAAAAAAAATGTCATAATGTTTAAAAAGATACATTCACCTAATATCAATTTGACCATGGGTTGATCTCTGCCAAGATCATCTATATTTTTTTAAATAGAAACCCATACTTCTTATTATAGGTATATTTTTGTAGCCGACGTCGAAATGTTCTCAAAAAGGTATAATAAAGCTCAATTCCGTTAAGTACTTTTCGAGTTATTGGTTGACAAATTTCAAATACCGCCAGCATCAGCGTTATCCAAGGTGTACCTCGATCGTAGAGGTTGCACGGTCGGATTTACATCTCTTGTGTGTGTGCGTTTGCGTGAGTGCGTGCTTGTGTGTGAGTGTGTGTGTGTGTGCATGTGTGCATGTGGTTGTGTCACAGCAGAGATGAGGACCCTACACGTTCGTCACTTCCGTAATATTTTATGACTCCAAACCCTCTCTGCTATGTATGCGTGCGTGCGTGTATGCAAGCGCACGTGTGTAAAAACTAAGTGAGTGAATGAATGATTGATTCATTGAGTATGCGTTTACTAATAAACGTTCGAAATGTTGACCTTGTACAGTATGATTATTGTCTTATAACTTTTATAATTTTTTTTTTAAGATGTTTGTTAGACATGAGAAGGAACTCATGGTTTTAATTAGATGGTTGTTCTGCACATTACAGAGATCTACAACGGCTAAATAATTATTATCTCGATCAATGAATTGAGCGTGAAGGAGACCTTGTGGCTTGGCCTGCACACTCTCCATGCGACATATACCTAACATATATCGCGCTAGTCAGGCCAGAGACAGAGGAGATACAGAAGATAGTTGAGTTAAACAATGTTTTAGCTACGCACGCAATATGTAACGCATGTCTTGTATTAAATCCTATACCTTTCATACTAAAATACGCCTACACAACTGCCTTTTGATCATCCCACATTACCTTATACGCATAATATAATCCTGCTTTCTTATTATTTCTATAAATTAATTTTTTAGAATTACTATTTTATATTCTTTATATGTATACAAAGGATAAATAAACACTGCACAAATTGAAATAATAAAAAATAGTTTCTTAACATTTAAATTTATATCTATAGTTTAGTTATGCTTGATATATATAAATATAATAATAATCTGTACAAATAATCTTTGAAAAATTTATTGTGTCCTAAAATGTAAGAAATGATAACGTTACAAGAAAAATAGATATAGAAATTATTTTATTATTTCTTTGCTAGGAGGGTACACATAATTATAAAGATTTGCTTAAAATTAGTAAACATTTAAATAGAATATAATAAAAAGCGATAAGTACTATTTATCAAAAAATTTATGACATAAAACATAAACTAACATTATTAAAATTTTTTACTCAAAATAAACGGGAAATTTTGTGTAAAAAGTCAATACATATTAAATTCGTAATATATTCTTGTCTTTGTGTTGTGTCACATATGCAATCCCAGACAGCACACGGATATCCTAAAGACATCCATAAGACGGCCTTTACGGATATTACGGACATCCATAAATCATCCGTTTTACGTCCTTTGGACATTCTATGGACGTCCATGGGATATTGGTTTTCCGGATTGGTGGACATGTTTATCCCTAACATACGTCCGATGGACGTCCTATGGACGTGATAAAAGGGGCATCCGGAATTAAATTTTACATTAAATATAAATAATATATTTATTTAATATAAATATAAATAATATATTTATTTAAGAAATCATAATATTTTTTCCATACATTACTTACAATCTTAAAGTATCATACGTATATATATTAATTAAACAATTTTAAACAATCTTAAAGTATTTTGTACTTGTAATTACACACACACATATATAGTGTGTATCCATTGTTTAACGTACTTGTAGCAAATTAATTGAAAAAAGAAAACAGCAACTTGTTTGTATACATTGTACAATCGTAGAATATAAATTTATACATACACACACACGATTATATTATACTGTATGTATGTATGTATATATATCTATTGTTAAACGTATATTGCACGCAAATTAATTAAAGAAAGCAATCGCGTGGTACAGATTACATAAAGGTTTAAAATTTTAAACCTGTATGTATAATCTGTACCATAATACGTACTGCGTAAGATTCTCCTTTCATACGTACACAAATTGCTGTTCTTTTTTAATTAACAAGTATCAAAATAGTTACAAAAACTAATGTGAAAACTTTAATAAGGGTGTTTATTCAATTTTTGTTAAAAAAAAAGAAACGATTTTGTCAGAAAAGGAGATAATAATTAAATTTATAATATATAAAAAAAAATTCCAAAAATTTTCGTGAGTACCAATAAAATCACATAAAAATCTATAATTTTCAAGGTAGTAAACACCCTCAAACGCTTTAGCGTTATATTTGAAAACAAATATCTCGAATTGAAATTAACAAAACTATAATAAATTCACAAATTGCACGTACAAATGGTAAGGTTCATCGAATATTGGCACAAATCTGTATCCCCGCCATTTACAAGGAGTGACCTTTCCTTGTCAGTCCTTTCGAGTTATTCCGACCTTTTTTATACATCTTGTATGAACTTCGCTTTACCGTGTGGCAAAGGGTTAGTCCCGTCGTCGGGCTACCAGACTACACTTTTTTTATGTTTCATAAAGTAAATTTTTAGTACACAAAATTTCAACTTTGCTACTATGACGTAAGTGCATTGCTTTTTTTGACAATGTTCGGGGGGGTGCCGTCGCGCGGTGTTCCGACAGTGCGCTGCTAGACTGTTATTTTATCCATCGTCACCTCCAATGTAACAAGAAAAATCATAAGCTAAGCTTGCTAAAATGACGTAACAAAAATGTTTACTGCCTCCTGGACTATTATAACGCCCGTGTGTGTAGATTCAACATAGAAGCAGATAACGTGGTAAAAATTTAATTTATTCTTTTTGGAAATTATTGCCATTGTAACTAAATAAATATATAATATGTAATTATTCAACACATAATGTTATCAATAATCTTTAATAGGCATAAATAAATATAATTATGTGAAAATGATGAGAAGTATCATATTTCTTATTATTTACGTTCTAATCTATTTTCAAAGTGACGTTAAGCTGCTGTTTAACGTTATATAAACTAATAAGCTTAAATACATCTATGCTGATTGTGAGTCATATTACTCTTCAGATTGAAGTACGATCAATCAGCAGTCTTCTAGCTATTACTTACGATGAAGAATTTCAATAGTATCTCAACGACGCCTAAATCAGGCAATAATCTCTAAAATTCAATGTTGGGCATTTATCGATTAAAATTTTAGTTTGACTAAAATAATCCATTAACCAATAATCGAGATTAATCAATCATCATACATGTAATTGTGACTTTAATCGACGAATAATATTATATCGATGAATATGATTATATAATCGTTAATCAGTGTAGAATTAATTGAAGCAAAGTAATCAATTAACATTTAATCGTTGTGTATAATCAGGATTTATCAAATCGTTGATTAATCTAATCGATTAATTTAATTATATAATTTAATCAATTAAATTAATCAATTTTTGAAATTAAAAACCAATCACTGATTATTGTTGTTTAGTTGAAAACCATGGACAATGAACTAATTTTATACATATTAAATTTTACGGTTATTTGCGGTTTTTATGGTTGGAGCAAAAAGAATATTACCTATATTTGATACTGCGTGTATCAAAAAGCACGGCTATGTTTTGCGCCACGTAAGCATGCGAGTGGGTACGGCCGTGTACCCAAAAAAATTGAATAATAATATTAATTTTTACATTTGCAATTTTCCAAAATTGAATGCGTCTACAAAATGCAATCAAATATTTAAATTAATTTTCTGTTTTTTTTTACAACAATTGATTTCTTTCATTATTCTACGTATAAGAGTATCAAAGTATCATCGAAAAATGAATACTTTACAAGATATTTTATATTAAAAATATCATGACAGAACTTAAAATATCGCAGAATTCTTAACGAATCTTTAATTATTACAGTGTTTTGAAAACGTCTCGACAAGGGCCACAAAAACATATATACAATAAAAAATAGAGGTTTTAATTTAAAAAATTGAATGTGACCTACTAACGACGACGCCGACGATACCCAAGGTCTAACTAATATTCCTATATCTTCTTTTCCCCCAGAATCAAACAATTTTTGTCTAAAAAAAGTTTCTTTCTAAAACTTACGGGTTTCGACATACTTATTTGAATGGATAAATTAAAAATTCGAGCCACTCTGTATGTATATTTTTTACACAGTGGGCATTCAAAACAAAATAGAAAATGCTTTTTGATTTTGCCAAGAAATATTTTATTTAAAACTACAATTTTGTAGGCAGAATAATGTAAAGCAATTTAAAAAAAGCGTTTTAAAGGGCAAAACTTTAATTTAAAAGCAAATATTTTAATATTTTGAAAAAATAACATTTTCCATTAAATAGGCACGTTACATTTTATCTACGTCCATATATCAAGAGACACGGTAGTGTCTCGCGCCAAGTACGCGCGGAGCGAGACAGCCGTGGCTCTATATACGCGACGCGACGAGTCGCGAGTACCCGAGATTTTTAGATCTGGATAACCAGTGAACGGATCAAGTTCTAACTAGGCTTATCGTAAAGTTTGGACCAAATTTATATAAGAAAAGTGTTTTTATTTTTCCGCTACGTGCCCTACGAGCGGAGATATTACGATGCATAGGATAAAGTGTGAAATTTTCAATTAAGATACGTCATCCTCGTCGTCGTCCCAGATCGTGACTTTCACACTCTCGCCACGGCGCGCCGTGGCGCCACAGGTAGCGCGTCACTTTCACAATCTTGACGTTAATGGCGCTATTTTCCATTTTAGAGCAACAAAGTGTCGCCAGCGGTGCACTTGGTGTACTGAGTGCAGTTGCACTGCCAGTGCACTTGGTGTACTAAGTGCAGTCGCACCTCCGGCGCCCCTATGTTCTGTGGGCGCCCCGCGGCCCGGCGGTGTATGACAGCGCGGAGCGAGATAACCTACGCGACTGGATCGACTCGGGCTTTGCGCGATTCGGGAGTGCGTGTGTAGTGAAAAACGTTCAAGTCCGGCTCGCTAATCAAGCTCGCCGAGCCGGACTCGCGAGTCAATCGTACAAAAATAATGGGCCGTTTTAGACGTCCGCGTCGTCGAGAAATATTCCGTCCGCGTCGAGGTTATGATGCTTACGATGTTTATGTATGCGTTCAGTCGGGACTCGTGCAGTGATAACGTGCAATGTGTGATAAACTATCGTAAGTAAACTACATCGTGCGTGATAATAAACTCACGCTCTCTCTCGCTCGCTTGCTCGCTCGCTTAATCTCGTCTCTTACGAGCTAAAGTGAGGTTATTTATATCCTTTAAATAAATCGCGTTCGCGAGAGAGATCGATCGAGTCATCGTTATCACACGCGTCGAAGTGAGTGAGGTTAACGTGTCATATTGACACCGCAGGGAGGATTGATTCGCACAATCTTTTGGGCTTATAAATACAGTACTCGCTCTGCTTTCATGTTGATTATTAATTATTCAAAAAAGCAATTATGTGGTTTCTATACGCGTAAATTGATTTATCTCATTATTCAAGTATTAAAGTATTAAGATTAAGATGCATTAACGTATTAAGATAATGAAATGTTTTTCATATGCATATATATAATAAAACTATATATATTTCAGTTTGACTTAAAAACAAAAAACTTTCCTAAGAAGAACAACATGTGAAGGCATTATGGCTGAAGATTTTTATGTCGGTACTGTAATAACAATATTTTCGAGATGCATCAAAATTACGGGTTACGCAGATGCTTGTACCAAAACTAAATTAGAAACGCAACTACAAAAGTAAGTAGACAAATAATTTATTTTACATATATGATTTCTTTAGTATTTATATTTGAAACCAGATGTAAATATTTTTACTCAATTAACATAATTTTACTCTTCCAGGGTTTTTGTACTTTTGAAACCAGATGTTATTGACAAAATAAGTGACATATTAAAAGCCATTATAAATTACGATTTTTATATCACAAATATAAAAATGATAAGATTAATTCCAAACGATATTACAGAATGTTGTCTTGTAAAAGACGAAATGGAAAAGACGTAAGTTAAATTTTGAGTTATTAACCGTATCCTAAAAGTAAACCGTTTATTAATTTTTAGTAAATTTTAGATATTGTAGCTATGAAAGTTTATTTCTAGGTCTATTATAAATTATCTTATATCTGGCCCTGTCGTTGCTTTAGAATTATTAGGAGGAAATGGTACAATGAGATGGCAAGAACTGGCAGGCCCAGAAGATAGTAAGCATGCTCGTTCAACAGCAGCATCTTCATTAAGAGCTTGCTATGGAAAAGACGAGATACATAATGCTGTATATGGATCTAAAGATACAGAAACAGCAATGCAGGTACAAATTCTAATGTACAATAGTTAATCTAAGAACATATATCTTGATCTAATATCTGATTGGATATTTTCAGGAATTGAAATACTTCTTTCTTGACTCAAAAAGTAAAAATAAAGGTTTAAGAAACACTGCAACTCTACAAAACTGCACCTGTTGCATTATCAAGCCACATGCCGTACAGGAAAGACTTCTTGGTCAGTCAAACATTTTGTTAATATATAATGTATACACATACATACATATATTAATATATGTATATATATATACACAAAAATATATATACATATTTGTAAAATAGCAACTAATGGAAATTTTCATATAACTTTGAAACCTCTATCTAAATCTAATGTGATATATTCTTAAATCATATATATTCTTATATCATGTTATTATTTACAATTTATTATTCGATAAAACATATAAAAAGCGTGTAACTACATTTGAATGATTATACTGCTCTCAATAGTATAAATTTTACTCTGAATACTATCTTGACAATTGTCGAGTGTTTTTGTTAAGTAAAGACTAAAACTTCCATGAGATTTCCACTTTCAGATATATAATTATCTTCTGTATTTCAGATTTCGGAATCTATAGCATTAGTTGGCGAAAAGGAACCGCTGAAGAGCTTAGAACAAGAATATGCAGAAGATGATGTGTATCTTTCGAAGGCGAAGGTCTTGGCTCAAAAGTATTCTTACATTAGGAGAACTAGACCCGATGGCAATTGTTTCTTCAGAGCATTTAGTTATGCTTATTTGGAGAAATTAATTGGGAACAAGGAGGAGTACGATAAGTTTCGTGATCTAGCTTTAAAAAGCAAGGATAGCCTTGCAGCTCTAGGTTTTCCCCAATTTACAGTCGAAGACTTTCACGACACGGTGAGATTTTTATTTTCATCCTTGAATTAATCTTACTTGCACATATATTAATATATCAATATGACACAAATTATAAGAATTTATATTTTGAAAAAGTATACATGGTGTACATATAGTATACAGATTTTCAAAAAGTATTGTATATTTAATATAAATACTTATATGTGTATGTATCATATAATACGACTTTGCCGTGTAGAATTTGAGAGAAAATATGAATTGATTTTGATGAACTTTTGTTACAGTTTATGGAAGTCATTGACAAAGTAGGTGGTGATACAGAGTCCAGTCACATGGAATTACACAAATTGTTCAATGAACAAGGTTATTCCGATTACGTTGTTGTGTATCTTAGATTAATCACATCTGGTCAGTTGCAGCGTGACGCAGACTTCTACCAACATTTTATCGAGGGGGAACTATCTCGGAATTCTGCCATCAGGTTCGTACATGACATTAATCTTATTGATCTTTTGTTCTATCTGTTATTGATATTTGCTCTAATGTATCTACTCTTTTTCCAGGAAGTCGAACCAATGTATAAGGAATCTGACCATATTCATATTATAGCAATGAGTAGTGCCCTAGGAACTGGTGTTAGAGTTCGTTACATGGACAGAGGTGCAGGAACTGAAGTGACTGCCCATAATTTTCCCGAAGGTGCTATACCAGCTGTGCACTTACTATATCGTCTCGGTCACTATGATATTCTTTATCCTTGATGAATCTGACGTTATGCAGGTTTTTTTTAATACGACAAAAATGATTTCTAACGGCCAGATCTACTTCAAACTTTATTTTCAAAAGTGTTTCAGTTATAACGCAATATGTTACCTTTAAAAAAAAAGAAGAGAAGCAAATAAGTCGATTTCGTGTACACATTTTAGAAACCTCTAAGTGCATTTGCGTATGAGTTTGTCGATATACCCTGTTGTTTATAAGCGTCATTTTAAACTTTAAGACTAATTATCTGGAATAAATATCAAAGAAATCGATGTACCGTGTTATTTAATTTCTACATTGGTTTTTCTCTTTCATCTAGGCATTTACATGAATAATGTTCCGTAATCTAAAAAAATGAATAAATAACACATTTTGCGGTAATCCTAAGGAAAATATTTCAACTTTACGTTCCTTCCATACATTATATTTTATTTACATATATATTAATTTTTTTAAACAATATATATACAACGCAAACACATATTCTTTCTCAGACTACAAATGTGTATCACAGAAACAAAATATTTTATAATCTATATACTTGATACAATTTATAGCAAAAAGAAGAAAGACTGTTATATAATTTCTAAATCATACATTGCAAGTTTAGAATTTTTCTAAAGATTCTATAAAGATATCTCTCTTTAGAAAGATTTTAAACTTACAATGTATGTTCTTAACCTTCGTCTAACAAGGTTCATGCCTGTCATATCTTTCACAAGGTGGGCCAAATCCGGATAGAAGCATTTTGTAGTTTTTTCAACTAATTTTTTCGACTAGGCACTTTTTATTTTCGCAACAAGTTAGAAAATATTTAAAAGTAAACAAAATATATCGCAAAATATGTAAAATACCTCCTGATATCTAAAGTACTTTGTAGTATTTATTTAGGCGAAATCTGTTAGATATTCAACAGATGATATGGGTAGGATTTGACCCATGTTAGACCCTTATTAGACGAAGGTTAAAATTGATCAATCCTGCAATATATAACATTCATATCACATAGTTTATAAATACATATTCTGCAAATATTCATTATATAGAATTCTTATGTATACAGCACCGTACAAAATTACCTTTTACAAAAAGGTACAAAAAAAGACGCCAAGCACGCGTGGTGTACCTCGAAAAAATCGAAGTAATATTTTTAACCTCGAAAAAATCGAAGTAATATATTTGTACCTCGAAAAAATCCAAGTAATATCTTTACCTCGAAAAAATCGAAGTTATCGAAAAAAAACTTAAGTAACGGGTGGTATACTTAATACCTTTGTACCTTGAAAAATAAGATATACTGTTCATATAAGATGCGTAATATTACAAAAAGGCATGATATCCGTACAAAATTACCTTTTACAAAAAGGTACAAAAAAAGACGCCAAGCACGCGTGGTGTACCTCGAAAAAATCGAAGTAATATATTTGTACCTCGAAAAAATCGAAGTAATATCTTTACCTTGAAAAAATTGAAGTAATATATTTGTACCTCGAAAAAATCCAAGTAATATCTTTACCTCGAAAAAATCGAAGTAATATATTTATTACAAAAAAAAGAAATGATATCTTTAAATTATGCGCCAATTAAATATATATTATATCGAAAAATAACTATTGTTCTTTTAAAAAATGTATTCCCATTAAAGTGAAAAAATTAATATAAAATGTGAAAAATTTTAGTGAAAAAAACTTGGCGCTGCTAAACATAATAATATATATTAATGAAACAATTTCTATAAATAGAAAAAGTACTTTAAATTAATGTGTGAAAGTCTCTACATTCACATTGTAATTATTAATTTAATATTTTAAATTAGTTATTTATTGCTTTCAAGTATTTCAAAATTTGGCAGCGCCAAGTTTTTTTCACTAAAATTTTTCACATTTTATATTAATTTTTTAAACAAAAAAAGTGGTCAAAAACATTGTTTTGTCGATATTTCAAACCAATTTTTCTGGATGTAAACACACCACGCGTGTATTTGGCGCCTTTTTCTTACCTTTTTGAAAAAGGTAATTTTGTACAGATATCACTCCTTTTTGTAGTGTTACGCATCTTATAAACATTATAAACAGTATGTACACAGAAAAAATGCAGTTGCTTCAATTAAACTTTTACGTCACGGGCTGCCACAAGCATAAACAGTTAATTCAATTGGATATTATTTGATCAAAATATTTGGATTATTAAAACAACTATCTGATGTTTTTGTTCAAATAATATTCAATTGAATTAACTTTTTATGTTTGTGGCAGCCCGTGACGTCGCGTTTAATTGAAGCAACTTTACTTTCTTCCGTGTACATACACAGACGTCTATTAAGCTGACACAGCCATTTCAGCACAATCAAATGCAACCTATATAAAAATTAATTGTTACTATAGATTTTAATATTAAATCAATATCGATTTAATTAGGGAAGGGAGAGAGAATTTCTAATGTTCCAATAATAGCTGTGTTTTAAGTCCGACAAATAATCGGCGCGCAGTTAATATGTTGGAAAATACGCGTATTTAAAATACATATAGAAAATAATATTAAACTGTTTAAAATCCAAGCTTAGACCATATGGCTATTTCCTTTGTATTGATTTATATCTTAACAGTCAACATATATTAATTGTTTATTTACGTCGCCTGAGAAAGACGTTCAAATTATTGTTATCCGGTTATTGTAATAAATATTGCCACATGCCCCGGTAGTCGAATTGGTAAGACGCCCGAACGGAATGCGGGAGATTCCAGGTTCGAACCCTGGCTGGGGTAATATTTTTCGCAATAAGTTCTTTACAGTGATTTTAATATTAAATCGATATCGATTTAATTAGGGAAGGGAGAGGAAATTTCGGTAAATATGCATATTAAGTCAAACCTCACCGATGACCTTAACCTTGACATATGTTGTCAAGGTCACCCTCCTGAGTGACCTTCAGAAGGTTTTAGCCGGCGGTCATTGTTCGTTAAAAAGTTATAAACAAAAAGAATTGAAAAATATAGCAGTTATTTTGAGTACTAATAGACATAAATGACTGATATTTATGTGGAAATAGTATGTACATGTATGAACGAAGGAAAGTTAGTTAAAGTAGCGAATTGTTGGTATATTGAAAGAAAAGTTATTTAAAGCAGAGAATAGAGAGTATGTGCTTCAACTTACAAAGCACATACTTGTAAAGCGCGTCACTATCCTATAGGTTAGTGAAGCGCTTTATAAGTGTGTGCTTTGTATGTGCTTTGTATGTGCTTCAACTTAGAAAGCACATACTTGTAAAGCGCGTCACTAACCTATAGGTTTTTGTCAATAACCAACTATTATTTGCTTTAACAAAGCTTTAACATGTTTTTGCCATGATTATACCAACAATTTACTGCTTTAAATAATTTTCCCCACCAAATTTTTTTGTTTATAACTTTTTAATAAACAATAACCGCCAGCTAAAACCTTCTAAAGGTTACTCAGGAAGGTGACCTTGACAACATATGTCAAGATCAAGGTCGTTTATGCCTTTCAATACTCAAAATAACTGCTATATTTGTAAAACTTTTTTTGTTTATAATTTTTTAATAAACAATTACCGCCGGCTAAAACCTTCTAAAAGTCACTCAGGAGAGTGACCTTGACAACATATGTCAAGGTCAAGGTCATCGGTGAGGTTTGACATAATATGCATATTTACCGGAATTTCTAATGTTCCAATAATAACTGTGTTTTAAGTCCGACAAATAATCGGCGCGCAGTTAATATGTTGGAAAAAATACGCGTATTTAAAATACATATAGAAAATAATATTAAGCTGCCTATAAGATCCAAGCTTAGACCGTATGACTATTTCCTTTGTATTGATCACGGTCGTATACACAGGTCTGGCAACTCGGGCGAATTTTAGTGGTGGGGGCACGAAGTAAGAGAGAAGGAGATCGAACTCCGTGAAACAAAAGTGGTCCCGATTCGTGGCACCTAATTGGGAGGGAGTCCGCTGAAAGGAATGGCTTCTTCCCTATGGGCGCCATTTTCAATCTATAGCGCATGCAGCATATACTGTAGGATTTTCAGCACTCGTGAACGCACCCCAACCTTACCCGGCCAGCCCGGTCTCCTACTTCGTGTTCAGTTTGTTTACGTGCATTTGCATCGTGAAATCGCGTGCTTCGTGCGTGAAATAGAGTCCGTTGGTGACTGTTGGTGAATGTGTGAATGTATAATAGAGTCCGTTGGTGACTGTTGGTGACTGTTGTTGCTTTTGACGTGGATATTTTGCCGTCTCCTGCTGTCGGATCACGTTATAGAACACGATGCATGCAATAAAAGGGATTTCTTTTAATGTTTTCTCAGTTTATTTGGCTTTATAATTGCAAATCGGAGTACAGCGACCAGTGACGCAACGTGTATGTACATACAGCACGGAGTAAGAGACCGGGCTGGCCGGGTAAGGTTGGGGTGCGTTCACGAGTGCTGAAAATCCTACAGTATATGCTGCATGCACTATAGGTTGAAAATGGCGCCCATAGGGAAGAAGCCATTCCTTTCAGCGGACTCCCTCCCAATTAGGTGCCACGAATCGGGACCACTTTTTCTACTCGCGCGCTATGAAGTTCGATCTCCTTCTCTCTTACATCATGGGTGGGAGTGTCTCACTTATTGAAACGAGTATTTTAATTTATGATATTGCCACCACGTGTCGCTACTATCTAGTACAGTGACTACAGCCGCCATTATATGTTCAGTGACAGCCGCTGAGTTGATAATTGCGTTTTGCAAGCGCATGAATGATTTGTTTGACGCGTTAAATCGCAAATCTCCCAACGAAGGGCTTACCCCGTTATCTAAAGACTTCAAGGTAAGTAATCTCAATACTTTATAATTCAGATTATCGCGGCCAGTGAGTTAAGAAATGCACAATGTCATAGGACGATTACCATGCGAGACAATGATAAATGTCTCACAATCACCGATATGTTGATTACCCAGACATTTTGATTATTAACTTTTGATTTTTAACTTAAAATTACCTAAAAAATTTGTTGTAAAAAAAAAAGCTGTCAAATTGACAAATGAATAAACTGCCCTTTATATAATAATGTTATACCGTACTTTTTTCTTTACCATGTAAACCTGAAATGTGTTTTTTTCAAATCTGATACAATTTAAACATTATTCATGAGTGAATAATGTTGAAATTGTATCAATGATTCATTATTGGTGAATGATTCATCCGGAATTGAACACCAATATCATCAAAATGTTTCATGTTTATTTGTCTCGTTATAACCGTACTTCAATTTGGCGCGTTTTGTAATTCACTGTCTGGCCGGCGCTGTCGTTGCGATCTAGTACAGCGACTAGCTTCAATAAGTGAGACACCCCCCACCACCGGAGTTGCCAGACCTGTGTATACGACCGTGGTATTGATTCAAAAAATTACTGGACGAGACACACTCGTGCACGTCCGCACACTGTAGAAGATCCATTATTTATATTTTTAAATTACAGGAATTTAATAAATAATAATAATGTTTTTGCATCCGACGTAGAAACAAAATAAGCAATTTAACTTTGTTTGCATAATTCTAATAAATAAATAAATATCTAAAATCAATAAAAGTAATTAAAATGCTTTATATAATAAACGTATATGAAAAAAAACAAAAGCATTTCAAACATTGACAGAAAGGACTAGTTAGATTATATCTGATATTTAATTAACCTATTAACCTACATCTTAACCTATACTTCTTGTTATTTTTTAAAGAAAAAGCTTTTATTACTTGCTATACATATTATACTTGTTAGAATAAAGTTGATATCATACAATGTATGATTTCTTGAATAATTGCACGTGTTGTTGTGTCTGCACTAAAGATTCACAAATCAATCGCAAACGCCAAGCAAACGTCAATATTATTATTAATAAATTGATCAATTTCTCTTTACACTAAACATAATTTTAACTTATATTGGCATTATTATTACAATACAATTTTGATTTAATTCGCTAGTCTAAATATTTTGTTAAATAATTATAATTGTAATGTTTTGATTTAATAGTTCATAATTTAAAAAAAATTAATTTATTATTTAAGTATATTTTTGAATATTTAACAAGAAAAACTAAAATTTCCCTCGTAGTTGTCCTGAACAATATAGCGGATCAAGAACCAATCAAAAGTTGTCTAAACGTTGTCTTATCGCCCTATGGCCTTTAACTTAATTTTGCGGGTAATTATCGGAATAGGGCCTTTTCCGAATTTTGATATTCTTTTGCGGCTCTCTTGGTAAAAATTTTTGTTGTGACTCCGACAATGATAATCAATCAAGGGAGTCCGAAAAATATGTAACCTACCTATATTTTTTTAATACAAGCAAGTCCAAAACTTATTTGAGTATTATAAGA